>AWOL01S0030603.1:0-31242 GCA_000715115.1 Nicotiana otophora
TTTCATACTCATTCATCTTCATAAATGTAAGGATATTTATGAGATCGGGTATGCCCACCTGCAGCAAGCCATATTGGCTTCATATATATTATTATTATATGAAGCTGGACTACCCGCCTACAGCAGGCCTTATAGGCTTTATCATTATATAGATTAGGGCTGCCCACATGTAGCAGGCCATATCGTCTTTATATCATGCTTGGGCTGAAGGAGCCCCTCCGGAGTCTGCACCCCCCACAGTGAGCGTATATGATTATATATTCGGGATGGACTTCCTAGGGTATGGACTTGACTTACTTATTTATATTTGTAATGCATTTCCTTGGACATGGATCTTGTCTGAATCATTTACATTTGGGGATCAATTGCCTGAGGGATGGATTGGCCTCATACGGTACTGAGTGACTGATTGTCAGTCGATGTATACATATACGGGATGGAATATCCCTGGGCTAGATTGGCCATAAACAGCACTGAGTGCCGAGCGATTAGTGATCAAGAGTACACGCGGTTTTCCATTGAGACCTCAAATTCCTTACATCATGAAGTATTTATCTTTCTTACTTGTACTGGGTTTAACTGTTAAACTTGAAAGCATGCCTTTATTTCTGTACTTGCAGAGATCGTCACTACGTTCAGCCTAGAGGTTAGTCTTGTTACTTATTGAGTTGGTTATACTCATACTATACTCTGCACCTCTTGAGCATATCCAGGTGCTTTCGGACACGGTGGCTTCTAGATTTCACGGTGCTATTAATTAAAGACTATTAAGGTAACTGCATGACGTTCGCTGACCTCGACTCTCTTTCTTTTAGTTATTGTACTGTTCTATACTTTCGGACAGTACTTTTAGGAGTCAGACTTTGTATTCATTTAGATGCTCATGTACACAGTGATACCGAGTTTTCTATCTATAATTGTGAGGCTTTCTATTGAATTCAGGTATTATCTTTTCAAACTTAAAAGATATTTTGTTTTATTGAGGTTGTCGTCTGGCCTAGTTTTAAGATAGGCGCCATCACGACAGGTGAGGTTTTGGGTCGTGCCAAATTGGTATCAGAGCCTAGGTTACATAGGTCCCACAAGTCATGAGCGGGTTTAGTAGAGTCTTGCAGACCGTTACAGAGTTGTCTGTACTTATCTTGGAGAGGCTGCCGAACCCTTAGGAAAATTTCATTTTCTTGTATTCTATCGTGCGAATATGTTGGTTCCGGAAACTAAATTTTAGCGATTCTATTCTCTCAAGATGGTGAGGACACATAATACCGGATCAGACGGTCAGCCACCAATGCTACCAGTTAGGGCCGCGAGAGGTCGGGGCCATGGTAGAGGCTGGGGCCATTGTAAAGGTAGAGGTGTAGCTCGTACATCAGTTGTATCAGCACCTGTAGCTCCACCAGTTGCTCCAGCTCAGGAGCAAATTCCATATATAGTTGAGCCGGCGGGGCCAACTCAGGAACCCTTTGTGCCCATTATGATTCCATGATCGAGGTTCGAGATGAGTATTCTATATTTTGGTGATGGGCCAGTCTGGAGGAATTGTTGCCAGGGTTAGACCACATCTTTAGCTCTGTAGTTTCTGATGTGAGAACTTATATGTTTGGACTTATGTGCCGGTAGTATCCTTATGAGTGGAATTTGTGGCTTGATGGGTGGTTGAATAACTATATGATGAGTATGATGTAAATGCGGGATGTGTTCAAGTGGGTTGAATGAGACGAATAAAGTTTACTTGTGACACATGAGTCTGCTATTAGGTACTTGATTCCTGTTTTCATGTGATGTATAGTCTTGAGTTGTGAGTGCGTTGAGGGATCTGTCATGTTGTTTAATTATGGAGCGAAGTAGATTTTCATGTCGTGTTGTTGAGTTCAAACTAAAAAATATTAAGTGATTCCGTGGTAATTATGTGTGCGAAAGGGTATAGCAAGATGTCAATTTAAGGCTAAGCAAGTGGGTTATCTCCTGTGGAGTAATCTAGGTAGGTGTGTTCCATATAATGTTGACTGGAGAGTGTTTTTTCTACCAGCAGGGCGTATGTGTTGAGATTTGAATTTGAATCTGGTTGAGAACGTTGACTTGATTGTCATGAGAATAAATGCGAACTTAGCGGATGATTGAGGTATTTTATGGTGGGTGTTGCATAAGCCTGAGAAGAATTTTCGTTGAACTGACTGTAGTATTATGGCAGTAACAAAGTATGGGTATTGTGAGTTATCGAGTGTTTTATTCTATGACTTTGAGCCAAGTGGGGGAGCCTGCTTTTGACAATTCAATTTTGTGAATATATGTTAAATTTTAGTTTTGGTCTGGGGTATACTTGTGGCTTAATTATGACATGCATAGGTGGAGATCAAGGATGACTCGGGTAAGGAAATTCCTGGATACGGGATACATTGCACTTTATGAAAATATGAAAAAAGGAAATTCCTGTATACGGGATACACTACACTTTATGAAAATATGAAAATTATGGAATGATTAAGTTGTTATTTTGAAGGATGTAGTGTGCAAGAAGTATGAATTTGATTGGCCGTGTTAAGGCAAGGTTACTTCTTTGAGTGTTGATTGTGCTAGAGGAGCACATGTCTTTCGGCCCGTTTAGGCGGAGCAAATTAGATTTGAGCAGAGTGGATGACTCTCAAGAGGGTTCTAAATGTATATGTAGCAATTGCAATTTCTTTGAATTTGAATATCAATAGAATCGGTTACTTACATTTGATGGTATCGGGATGTGAGGTAATTCTTTTTGTCTATGGATTCTACATTTCAGTATAAGAAAGGAAAGAGGAACAATTTTAAATTCACGTAAGGTCCGTAAGAGTGGGTGTCTCGGTTGTGGTATTTATGGAGGTTCTTAAGAAGAATATTGTGGCTTATGGTCCTTAGGGCGGTGTGGTTTTATGTTAGGATGTCTTGTAGTGAGATTTAGGTAAGATCGTAGTGTTCTAACAAGGAGAAGTGTCAATTTGAGGGTAATTCAGAAGAAACTCGGAGAAAATAGGACAACGAGGTAATAGGCTAGACCAATATGGTAATGGTATGTTCGGTTCTTTTGGGGTAATTATAGTGTGGTGAGACTTACATATATTTCAATGGAAATATTCTTGGGTATGGTGACATGAGTGGCTTGGTCAAGTTAGAGGAATTTAGTTTTGATATATTGGTTATGTGCAAATAGATTGGAAAGTGTTCTTGATGGTTTATACCATGGTTTGAACCAGATATTTTCTACCGGTGTGGGAGATATGTTATGTATTGTGAATTTCTCATGGATGAGAGAAAATAAAAGGTTTCTTATTGACCGGGTATGTATATTCCGGTGACTGAGACTTCATAATGAGATTCTCGTGCTTGTCACATGATAGCATAATAGACGTGTTGTGTTGTTCGGGATTAAGACTTACATGTACAAGGTGGAAGATCATTCTGGAATGCAAGTCCACGGATTATGGACTGAATGGTCAATTTTTGATGTTTAGACGGATATTATAACTGCTCAGTAATCCCAGAGAAGGGTGTGCATTTCAAAAGGCGCATTGTATTTTGACTTTCAGATGTCATTGGTATTACGATACTCACCTGGTTAGTAGATTGTTGATATACCAATTATTACTATATGGCACGAAAGGAAATGTGGAAGTATTCCTCTTGGGATGATCGTGAGTGAAAGATGTGTTAGCCATTCGAGTGCTGAAGTTGGGACCAGTCACGATGATTCTAGTGTTCTATGAATATGGAGACTGAGGGTTCTCAGAAGCATATTGTTTCAGGGTTGCGGCCTGTTTGAAGTGAGTATTTTATTTAAACCCAGTGGAGGCACTAGTTGGGTTAATTATTTGTGATGACTATGCGCT
The DNA here is from genome assembly GCA_000715115.1 of Nicotiana otophora. NCBI lineage: Eukaryota > Viridiplantae > Streptophyta > Magnoliopsida > Solanales > Solanaceae > Nicotiana > Nicotiana otophora. The sequence continues at coordinate 3,858 of AWOL01S0030603.1, forward strand.
ACGAGTGCCTATATATATATGTGTGTGTGTGTGTGTGTGTGTGTGTGTGTGAGAGAGAGAGAGAGAGAGAGAGAGAGAGAGAGAGAGAGAGAGAAAGAGAGAGAGAGAGAGAGAAGTTTGAGCCCATGTGCTGGCAGCGAGGTAAGTATTCAGACTCGAGAAAATATTTATGCTATGATATGCCTAGAGTTGACGGTTAAGTGTAAAGTTATGACGTTTCACATATTCGTACCTTTTTTGAGAACTATCTGGGCTATACTTAAGATTACAAAGAGGATAATTCCATGAATAAACTGGGCAGTTACTATTTCTACGTTCACTTGCCGATTTGAGTTGTGATAGCGCACTTTGCACATGCCTACTTTATGGCGTGTTATTTATACTAGTCTAGGAGCATGTGAATTTTATTTCATTTATCATATACATGTGTACTTATTTGATTGCTCATGTATGATATTATTGGACTGGAGGCCTGTGACCATGCCGGGCGGATTATGTTATTGGCATTTGAGTTGTCCATGCGGATCCATATACTAATATTATTGGCATGTGAGTTATCCGTAGAGGTTCAAATATTGATACGATAGCACGTTAGTTGTCTGTGTGGGTTGATCTTAATGTGAGATCTAGGATAGTTGGTTACCATTATTAGATTTGTGTGTCTTGGTTTTACCATGTATGATGAGCTCATAGCATTTCGGTTGTAGTAGTGCTTGTTGAACTTGCGAAATGGTTCTCTTCTTTGAAATATTTTCCATTTTTGGGTACATGGATTGCGGAGTTTGCGGCTTGAATTATATTGGTGTATCATGTCTGTGGGATAGTTGTGTTTAATAATATATGGTTGTTGAACCTAGAATGGGTACTATCAGGTTTGATTATGGTATATTTGGGAGGAATGTTTTGATGCTTCCAATATATCAATATGGTGATTTTGGACTTAGGAGCGTGTCCAGAAAATTGATTGGAAGTCCATAGTTAAATCAGGCTTGTTATTGCTAAAATAGAAATTTAAGTTTGAAAGTTTGACCGGGGAGTTGACTTTTTGAAATCGGAGTCAGAATCAAGTCTTGAAAATTTTCATAGCTCCAATATGTAATTTATGACTTGTGTGCAAAATTTGAGGTCAATCGGAATTGAATTGATAGGTTTCGGCATCTAATGTGGAAGTTGGAATTCGTTTGTTTTCGATAAGCTTGAATTGGGGTGTGATTTGTGATTTTAGGGTTGTTTGATGTGATTTGAGATTTCGACTAAGTTTGTATGATGTTTTAGGACCTTTTGGTGTACTTGGTTAAGGTCCCAAGGTCTCGTGTGAGTTTCGCATGGTTAACAGATCGAAATTTGGACTTAAATAGTAATCGGGTCCAAACCTGCACTACTTTTGAGTAGCGAGGATGATCGATACAGTTTTACCCCACAAGGCCGGGATCGAATCCACAAGGAGTTAATTTATTTGGAATTAGGTTTATATCTAAGTCTAGATGCATGTTTTGTTCCTAGTTACGCTTCCACGCATTTTGGTTTTTGATTCTACTTCTAATTCTATTCTATTGTATGCAATGATTAAAGCCAAGTACAATAAAAGGACTAGGGTAATGACTTCCACCTAGGTGGATATCTAACAGGTAGCAAGAATCTAGGGAAAGCTTGATTAATTTGGGATCGTATTATAATTATCACACCCAAGTACTCACTCTATACCTCTCGATAGTTTGAGTGATTTTGCCCAATTTGGCTTTATGAAGTCCAATTGGGTATTCATGCAAATCACGTAATATTAGCTCAAGTTGGGTATTACTATCTCTAGGTTTAACCCTTTAATTGAGGCTATCAATTTCTTGAGTTCACCCCAATCCCTTATTAGCCTAGATTTCCTAGACTTAGTCCCTCTTTCTCAAGAAAAGACTAAGTCATAAAGGCATGAATCAGTGTTTGCAACCACTAATTCTATAATTTTAACAAGAACTAGTCTAAATATCACTAACCCATAAATATTCAAGCCTTAAAATTCAGTACCCATTAAATACCCACACTAGGGTTGGGTCACAATCCTAGCTATGGGTCTAGCCACTCATAGAAATAGCAGAAATCAAAGATGAAATGAAGATAAAATCCATAATATTAATTTGGGGAATGGAAATCTAATATTAAAAAGTGAATCTAGTACAAAGTTGCCAAAAAAGGAAGTTCCTGCAGTTTCACGTGTTCAGCAAATACACAACATCCCTAAAAATGACAAAACGTTCTATTTATACTAAGCTGAAATTTTCGGACAAAAATACTACTGCGGAGGTTACTCGGCAGCGTAATTCTGACCGCGGTCGCACTCTTGCTTTTGCGGCCGCGTAATTCTGATCGCGGTTCGCGTTCTTCACTTCTGGATCTGGGTTGAGCCTGGTTTCGCGGACCGCAAAATTTCCATCGCGGTCGCGTAGGAAATTTCGCGACCGCGTAATCTTGACCCGAACCGTGCTTCTTGTTTTTGCGTAAACTGCAAGCTCTCTGAACCTCAGCAACCGCGGTCTGTGTAATTACAATCGCGATCGTGCAGGTACTTTCGTGGCCGCACCTTTCTGACGTGCTCCGCATTCATGTTTAGCCCAAAAATCCATCTCTCTGAATATTCCTTTGGCGGACCGCGGAATAGTGTTCGCGACCGCATTGTAGCTTTCGCGGCCGCACAATATTTGTGCGGTCCGTGTTTCACATCTCGCCCAGTCTTGGTTTTTGTTCCTGTTTTGACTCCTTTACAGTTGATTATGACTCCTTTGGCTCATTTTGAACAATCCCTGCAAGCAAGCATATTACATTAGTTTACGGGAATACTTTCACGCATTCTTGGCCCTAAACACAAGTAAAAGAGAGCAAATAATAGGTTAAAATCTCTACTTATCAAATTGCTGTTGGAATTTTCTGATGCCTGTATCTGGTTTTCCTTCATCGCATTCGTGAGGGGAGTCCGCATTCACGAAAAGGAAATTTTGACTGGCCCAATTGGAAATTTTGACAAATTGGAGCTCGGGAAAAGGTGAAGTTCGAAAGATTTTCAAGAAAACCAACGGGATAAGTGTTCTTAACTTAATATTGGTTAAATTAGCCGAATCCATAACTATTTTTAATATTTAATTGGTGAATTGAGTTGAAAATTTTAGAAAATCCTCTTGGTTTAATTTGAAGATTTGAGGGTCTAGTTGATGTCGGAATTTGCTAAAATGTGTATGATTGGACTCGTGGTTGAATGAGCGTTCATATTTTGTACCTTTTGTCAGGTTCTGATACGTGAGCCCCATGGGCGATTTTTGAGTTAAATTTTGGATTTTTTTGGAAAATTAATATTTTCATATGGAATTAATTTCAATAATTTGTATTGACTGGAAAGAATTGATTGTGACTAGATTCGAGGTGTTCAGAGGCCAATTCACGAGGTAAAAGCATAGCGGAATAAAGAATTACACGGTTTGAGGTAAGTAACACTTCTAAAGTTAGTTCTGAAGGTATAAATCCCAGAATTACGTGTTATGTGAATTGTATGAAGATGATGCAGATGCTAGGGGACGGGCATGTGGGTGTGCACCATAGAAATTGTGACTTAAATAAATTATGTGGAGTTGTAAAATTAAAGAAACATGTTATTATGAGAATATTCTCCATGTGTTAGGAAATTGTGTTAAGACGCGTATTAAAGATCATGATTTGCCTACGTGCTGATATTTTGGGACTCACAGGGTCATGTTGCTGTTGAATTTAATTGCTTTAAAAATGTATATTTCATACTCAGTCATGTTCATAAATGTGAGTATATTTATAGGATTGTGGCTACCCACATGCAGCAAGCCATATCGACTTTATATATATTATAATATGGAACGGGACTGCCCGCATGCACTAGGCCTTATAGGTTTTATCGTTATATGGATCGGGGCTGCCCACCTGCAGTAGGCCATATCGGCTTTATATCACGCTTGGGCTGAAGGAGCCCCTCCGGAGTCTGCACCTCCCCCCCCCCCCCCCCATAGTGAGCGTAGATGATTATATATTTGGGATGGACTTCCCGGGGTTTTATATTTTTGATGAATTTCCCTGGACATGGATCTTGTCTGAATCATATACATTTGGGGATAAATTTCCCCAGGGCTGGATAGACCACATATGGTACTTAGTGACTGACTGGTAGTCGGTGTGTGTGTGTGTGTATATATATATACGAGATGGAATATCCTTGGGCTGGATTGGCCATAAACAGTATTGAGTGACCGAGCGATTAGTGATCAGGAGTACACGAGGTTTTCCATTGAGACGACATATTCCTTATATAATGCAATATTGATCTATCTTACTTGTACTGAGTTTATATGTTGAACCTGAAAGCATGCCTACATTTCTGTACCGTTATTGATATACTGGACTGTACCTGCGGAGCTCGCCACTATTTTCACCCCAGAGGTTAGTCTTCTTACTTATTGAGTTGGTTGTACTCATACTACACTCTGCACCGCGTGTGCAGATCCAGGTGCTTTCGGATATGGCGACTGCTAGATTTCAAAGTGCTATCAATTGAAGACTATCAAGGTAGTTGCCTGGTATCCACTAACCTTGACTCTTTTTTTTCAGTTATTGTACAGTTCTATAGTTTCAGACAGTGATTTTATCAGTCAGACTTTGTATTCATTTAGATGCTCATGTACTCAGTGACACCTAGTTTGGGAGTGTTTTGTAGCTGTAATTGTGAGGCTTTCTATAGGAGTCAAGTATTATGTTTTCCAACATAAAAGATATTATGTTTTATTGAGGTTATCTGCTTGCCTTGATTTGAGATAGATGGCATCACGATAGGTGAGTTTTGGGTCGTGACATATCCACTCAGGAGAGAAATCTCACCGTGAGAACGGGCCTCCCACCGGCCCTTCGAAAGTTCGCTCCATGCGCGCTCGAAATATGGCTTCTGCAACACGAGGCCCTCGACCCATTCCTTGAGGCGAGGAACTGCATCCGACATCCGAGCAACATCTGCACCACCACGAAATGTCGATGATAAGGGAGGAAAAGGAAAAGCAATAAAATAAATCTTAAAGGCAAGGCTATACTTACGTTTCATGATCCATTTATCATGAAATGGCATATCCTCGGCCAGGATTAAATCAGAGATATTCACTTGAACGAATCCGCCTAACTAACCTCGGTCCCGATCCTCGTCGATGCTCGAGAAAGGGGCCTTATTGGCCCAATGGGAAAGTTTTATTAATCCCCAACGATAGAGTTCGGGACTGTACAGATGCATGAGATGATCGATGGTGAAGGGACACCCCTCGATTTTGTTTATGAAGAATTGGGGAAGGATTACTATCCTCCAGAAAGAAGGATGAATTTGACCGAGGGTCACCTCGTACCTCTTACAGAAGGCGATGATGATCGGATCCAAGGGGGCGAACATGAAGGGTTAAGTGTAAACACTTAAAACAACACTCCACGTGGGTAGTAATAGCTTCCTCGTCCATAGGAACCACCACGTGCTTATCAACCCAATTGTAATCCTCTTTGACCTTGGAGAGGAAGCTATCGGTGACCGAGCATATATATATTGAGACAGGTTCACACCGACCCGGTTCCGAGGAGGGTTTATCGGCCTTTTAATCAGCACCGGTCGGGCAACCCACATGAACGAACATCTTCAGGGGAGGTGCCAGTTTCGTTTGCTCAGTAGCAGCAGACGAAACGTTTTCCTGTTCAATCGGTCGCGAGGCACAAGGAGTTTCTTTTTTGGGAACAGATTTTGCGGTCTTTTCCATTTCTTTGGAAAATAAAGGAAAAATAGGAAGTTTAAAGTGTATGCTTGATGTTTTGGGATGAAAAATCCGAATTTCTTATAAAAGGATTTTCGAGTAACTAGAAAATTGATGCTTGAGAGTGTTGAAATTTATAAGGTACGAGGGCAGAAGGTTTGAAAGTAAAGTTTGAATGAATTAATAAGGGAATATTTATAGTTTCTCAACGACCTTTCACATCGGGAGTGGCCGGCCGGCAACTGACAGGCATTTAATGCCATTAAAACTTGACTGACGAGATGTTTCTATTGTCTTGTCGTTTCTGTCACAAAATATCGAAGTCAATATCGGAGGTTTATGTCGTTTCTCATCGTCTACTCTCCGAAAAATGAGGGGACTATCCGTGTATGACCAAAGTCGAGGTCGACTACAACTTGGTAGATTAGGCTTGGAACGTGGCGACCACAGACTAGAGATCGACCTCGAGTCTCACCGAGCTAGAACCCGAAGTTGGGAGATCTGCCTTCGAGGAACGTTGAGTCCGGCGCCGACCATAGCCTCGAGGGAGCTCGGAAATAACTAACAGAAGACCGAAATATCAGTGACCGGGCAGATGTTACGGCGGAAATCTCGGCGCATATCGCTAAGGAGTCGTCAACTAGCAAATCAAGAGATGTTTTACCTTTTTATTGAAATGTACCTAGAGTAGGACTCATCTACTATATAAAGGGTCTGATAATTCATTGAACCTATTGTAACACGCATCACAAAGCAATACAATGTTATTTCTAGATTTTTATTATCTTGTCATTTTGTCCCGGCATCGAGAAAAACATTTCTGACTCGAGGATGACTAACCTTCAAGGCTAAGATTGTTCAACTTGTATTGTTTGCATTTACATTTTCATCGCATATTTCAATTTTAATAAAATTTTCTATTTTGTATCAAGTTAGATCACGTATCGTTAAAATCACGTACAAATTCAATTATTATCCGATTTTGATGGTAAACATGAAGACCCTTTCTTCCAAATATTACAAGGATGTTTGGTTCTCAAACAATACAAAACACGACAACACAAAAGCAGCTAGAAACAACTAAACAAGATCCAGATCAAGAGCAAAAATATATAGAAGCCTAAGAAAAACAATTAGAAGCTTATGAGATCCTAAAAACCCCATTTGGAAGCATATTGGACGAACTCACTAATCTCATCTTCGTTAATATATCCATCTCCATTTTTATCTGCAAAATGAAGGGCTTTTCCATCTTTCCAACGGCAAAAATGCAAACCCGTCTCTTTAAAACCTAACCTGAGTTCTTGCTTGCTAAGTTTCCCATCTCCATTATTATCATATTTCTTGAGCATACCCTTCACTTGCTCTTCACTCAGTGTAAGGCCTACACCTGTACGCTAATCAAAAGATAAAAACTCTAACCTTACAGTACCCCTCTCACAAATAGTTGTAAATTGTAAAGCATATAAAAGAATATGAAAGCATCTACCAAAGTAAATAGCGTGGATTGAAAAAACAATCCTCCTTTCATGTGAATATATGTTGATTGAATTGCACGTTAGACCATAATAGAATCGACATAAAATTATAGAGGTCAGCGCGGTCGCTAAATCAATTTATCTGTTTATTTATTGGTAAGATTGAGTTGCTTCATCATTTTTTCTATAAGACGGCATGCACAACTTTTGTTAAAGTAAATTATTATTCCTGTGAACATATATCCTCTAACAAAATTGAACTTTGAATTCAGAAGAAAAAAAACAGTAAGAACAATTAAAGAAAGTATTAATAACTTCTTTATCCTATCAACATAGAGTCTTTAGCAAAATCAAACTATTGAATAAAAGCTAAAAGCTTAAAGATTGTATATGGATCTTACCTCGCAATGAGCAAAACATACTTTAACCAAACATGATCTTTTCTGATGGCTAGCTACTAATATTATTCATGATCAAATAATGAAAGTTAGGAATTTGCTTCCTATAATAATTTGTAGTATGCTTTAAGTTTAAGATACAAACACCAAAGTATGTACGCTTTTGTCCTATGTGCAAGACCTACCTCTAAATATGAAAATAATCCATTAGCTTAATTAGTTTTGTTCAACTATGTTTCCTAGGCTTTTCGCCAATTTATTTGTATACGGTCAAAACCGAGTCTGCCCTTCTTATGACTAATCGAGATTGGAACATGATGGTCCATAGTTCATCATTGTAAATATCGAGCCATGATGTGAAGATAGATTATCAAGCTCGGGCCACATAGACCAATCAAGATTAAGACCGGTCAAGATCGAGATCGAACCAAAAGACCAATCAATATCGAGATTGATCAAGATCGAGAGTGAGCCAAGAGACCGACCAATATCAAGATCGGTCAAGATCGAGATCAATCCAAGAGAGCGATCAATATCGAGATCGGTCAAGATCGATATCGAGCCAGGAGACCAATCAATTTCGAGATCGGTCAAGATCAAGATCGATCCAAGAAACAAAATATCCGTTATAGCCGCGTTTAGGGGGGAGAATCTCGGCGAAAATCACGGCTTGAATCAAGAAAAATCTAATTGATTAATCTATCATTGGATCCTCACTATGTATTTTTAATCATATCCAAAGTAAGATTCCTCTACTATATTAAGAGTGGTTATCATTTGTAAAAGGGGAAGATTATTCATATTCACAAACATTTACACATCAAGCAAATACTATCCTTTTTTTTGGCTTTGATATTGATTCATATTGCTCTCTTATCAATCACTCCCCATTCAATTTAGGGTTTGAATTCATTCCTTTTAAAGCTAATTTAAATATACATTTGCTTATTTTTCCAATTTGTATTAAGCTATACCACGTATCTTTAGAACTATGTATAAATTCAACACTATCCGTTTTTAGGGTAAACGGTTTGGTGCCCACCGTGGGGCTAAGGATAATAGTGGTTATTTGGTATGAATATCTGTAAAAATTATTATTTTATACTTGCTCTTGGAAGTGTCTTTGATTTCAGGTTAAAAATGACTAACTCTCAATTAATGGCCCTAGCTATCGACAACGAAGTTGGCCTTTAAGATGAGAATAACAACCTGACGCCCGGGGATGAAAGGCCACTCGTCGACCCCGTTGGAACTCAGGTTGCATATCCAATTGATGTTAATTCACATGTGGCCAATGAGGTGAACCAAAGTTCCGACCCCAAAAATAGCATTCACGGCGGAACTCGATCTGCAGATCGAAATACCCAAAATGTTGGAGAAAACGCGATCAACCTGCGTATGATTTTCGAAATGGTGTAATCTCAGCGGGTAGAGATAGCTTAGTTGCAGAACCAAACCCAGGCACCAAGCAAGCCCGATCCCGGTCCACCCCGAGAAGTCACACACAAAATAGGGCCAGATGAAGTAAGGTCAAATGAACAAGAATCGGGGAATAATCCCGAAATCATTTAAGATGCTCGAGGAACTTACAAAGCAAATACAGTCAGGAGAAAATAGGATTGAAGCAAACGAAAAAAGTAGAAACTTATAACTCCAGGGTTGATCAGATCCCGGGGGCACCACCAATATTGAAAGGCTTGGATTCCAAAAAAATTGTACAAAAGCCTTTCCCCCTGAGCGCAACTCCCAAATCTATCCCCAAGAAGTTATGCATGCCCGAAATTCCTAAATATAATGGAATGATTGACCTCAACGAACATGTCACCTCTTACACATGCGCCATTAAAGGGAACGATCTAGAGGATGACGAGATCGAATTCGTATTATTAAAGAAGTTCGGGGAAACCCTGTCAAAGGGAGCAATGATATGGTATCATAATTTACCACCTAACTCTATCGATTCGTTTGCCATGCTTGCAGATTCTTTTGTAAAAGCACACGCTGGAGCCATAAAGGTTGAGACCAGGAAGTCGAACCTTTTCAAGGTAAGGCAAAAAGGTAACAAGATGCCAAGAGAGTTCGTATCTCGTTTCCAAAAAGGCAGAATCAGATCTTTTGAAGATAAATGGAAGGTGAGAATTTTTTACTCTAAAGCTTATCGGTGTTGGCAGAAAGGATAAATTATAGTTGAGATAGTGTCGTCAGGCTTATGTGGATTGGGGTGATGTAGGGTCACCCACGGATGTGTGTTGGGTATGTACTTTAAGTGATTTCAAGACTTCGAGGAGATGCTTAGCACGTTCGAGGACAAACGTTTGTTTAAGAGGGGAAGGATGTAACGACCCGACCGGTCGTTTTGAGAATTTAAATCTCGTTCAGTGGCAGAAGGCCCTGAGCAGGTTCATATTATGTGTATTGACTTTCGGGCATGGTTGAATTCGGTTACCGGATGTTTCAGAGTGATTTGGGACACTTAGTCCCTAAAACGGAAGCTTAAGTCTTAAGATTTTGACCGTTGTTGGAACTATGTGATGACGACTCCAGAATGGAGTTCTGTCGGTACCATTAGCTCCGTTGGGTGATTTTAGACTTAGGAGCGTGTCTGGACTGTAAATCCGAGGTATGTAGCTGATTTAGGCTTGAAATGGCGAAAGTCGAATTTTTGGAGATTTGGACCGGAAGTCGACCTTTTGATATCGGGGTCGGAATGCGATTCCGAGAGTTGGAACAACTCCATTATGTTATTTGGGACTTGCCTGCAAAATTTGACGTCATTCCAGGTTGATTTGATAGGTTTCGGCACGGGTTTTAGAAGTTGAAGGATTTGACAATTTATAAGTTCGATTCATGGTGCAATTTTGTAGTTTCGATGTCGTTTGATGTAATTTGAGACCTCGAGCGGGTCCGTGTTAGGGTATAGAACTTGTTGGTATGTTTGGACGGGGTCTCAAGGGCCCCGGGTGTTTATCGGACGAGTTGCGTATGATTTCCATGGTTTTGGAGAGGTATGAGTTCTAGTGTAATCGCACCTGCGGAACTTGGGCGCAAGTGCGAAGAATGAGGCACAGGTGTGGGAAGAGCTGGACTTGGAAGTTTCCGCAGGTGCGGAGAATTTGTGCGCATCAGCGGACTCGCACGTGCGAAGATGGAAGCGCGGATGCGAGAATTGAGAGTTGGCCTGGGGTCGCAGGTGCGAGGAAGTTTCGCATCTGCGATGCCCGCAGATGTGCAGAAGGCTCGCAGGTGCGGAGACTGTGGGAGTTAGTGACTTCCACAGGTGCGACTGGTTAGACCGCAGGTGCGGTAGGCACAGGTGCGAGATATGGTCGCAGGTGCGAGGATCGCTGGGCAGAAAGGTGTTGGAATCGAGGGTTATTTTATTTTCACTCCATTTTTGATTTTGAACTTGGGAGAAGGCGATCCTTTGAGGGATTTTCAGGGGAATCTTATGGGTAACGATTTCTTACTTGAATTTGGGTTTATTGCATTAATCTATAGTTGTTTTCTCCATTTAGTTTCGGATTTTTGGGGTTAAAATTGGACAAAATTGGAAGAACTTCTTCAATAAAGATTACGAGTTTTGAAAGGGGATTTGTGGTCGGATTTCAGTAATTATGATATGGTTGGACTCGTGAGTTAATGGGTTTTCATATTTTGTGATTTTAACCGATTCCGAGACGTGGGCTCGGGTCGACTTTTTAGGGAAAATTTTGGAATTGTTGTTAAAATATTAATTGCATTAATTAGATGAGTCTATTATCATTGTATTCATGATATGTAATTGTGTTTGGTTAGATTTGGACCATTCGGAGTCGGATAATTGAGGAAAGGGCATTCTTACGGATTGTTTGAGCTTGGTTCGAGGTAAGTATCTTATCAAACCTTGTGTAGGGGATTTTTCCCTTAGGATTTAAGTCTTCTATGTTGACTGTAGTCCATGCATGCGAGGTGACGAGTGCGTGCTCGAACTTATTTGTGGAAAGTTGGACTTTTAGGATTCTTGAGTCCTTATATTCACTGAGTATGAAGCTGTTCTTGATATGATTAAGTTCCTATTTTCTAGTTTCACCTCTACATGCTTTAATTAAAATTAATTGCTTTCAGGATTCACTCTTATTGCCTATTTGACTCTTAATATGACTTAGCTGAAGATTTTACCTCCCCTATTGTCATGCTATCATTTCATAACTGCTTATCTTTATTTGAAATTATTATTATTATCTCTTCTTGTAATTTGTTCAGTCTTAATTGAGGTTATGATTATCTTTCCGCTGCTTATCCTTAATTAAATTGTTCAATATCCTTAGTAATTCCTCAATCTTAAAAGAAGTTTTAGATATCCTATATCTTAGTCGACTTGTTTTATTTGGAATTTATTTGACTCATGTTAGCTTCGCTGCTGTTGAAGTGTAAATTGTGGGATCGTTGCTACGCATTAGTTTTCCCTTTATTGAGCGGTTCTCTTTACGCCTAGCATTCTTTACTGTGGTTATTCCTTGTGAATTGGTTCTACCGTTTCTTTGTGAATTAAAGTTCTTGAGTTGATTTACTTGTTGTACTTTGTATTATTGTCATTGTTGTTGTGGTACTTGTCCTTGTGATGCACGAGGTCTCTGCCGTGCGGTTGTCATTATGGGGTTGCACGAGGTTTCTGTCGTGCTATTGTTACCATTGATATTTGCACATGCGGCGTGACAAGGTGGGATATATATATATATATATATATATGGGTTGCGCATGTAGCGAGACAAGTTGATAAAATTATTATGCCCGTGTGGCGAGACAAGGCGGGCATTGATGTTACTATTACACACGTGGTGAGACAAGGTGGGCTGTATCAGGGATTGATTTGTGATGATTTATGGCCTGGGGCCATTCTTGTTGTTGATATTTGTGTAGTGGTATACGTACCTGTGCGAGCTTTATCTTATGAAAGCTATGAGAAATATTCTATGTGTTGTCCGTTCTTCTTCCTTATGCTTATTTGCTGGTATGGACTATGTTAGGACACTTGCACAAGCCTACACGTAGTTAAACACTCTTATCAGATAAGAGGTGTTCTTGATATTGTTGAGTATAGATGCTCACCCTTGTTTACTTTCCTTCTATGTGAGAATGGCTCTATTGGCACGTGAGTCGTCAGTGCGGTTATGAGGTGTTATGAGGGCACAAGATGCCAAGTGTTAGGGTTCAGGTATTAGACCAGTGAGTTATGAATTTGTCCAAGGTTTGTTACCTCGTGGAGTTGTTGGCTAAAGCCTGATGTAAAAGCAGTTGTAGTTACTGAGTTATTACTTGTCCTTGTTGTATTCGTGATTGCGGATTTAGGTTGTGTTCCATTCACTTTGTCTGCATCATTTTCATGATATTCCGTTGATAGTTGTTGTTTCTTGATTTAATGCCATTACTGTATTGTGAGCCATATTGCACAGTCCTTATGTAGGCATTATACTTCTGTTATTCATGTACTTATATCTGTTCAGTTTATTAGACCAGTGGGTGTCTTGACTGTTCCTCGTCACTACTCTACCAAGGTTAGTCTTGATACTTATTGGGCACGCTGTGGTGTTCTCATGCTACTCTTCTGCACATTTTTGTGTAGATCTAGGTACTTGTTCGTTAGCTAGCTGTGTGGACTGTTGCTGTGGAGACTCAAGGTAAATCTGCTGCTGTGTTTGCAGGATTCGGAGTCACCTTCAAGTTTTCGTTTTGCACTGTTCATTCCAATTTCTGGACAGTTGTATTAAGAGGCTTTCTAGCAAACACTCTATAGAGCTTATGATTTGTACTACCGGTTTTGGAAATTGTAAGAGATACAATTTAAATAATGTTGTTGTTTTAATTATTGTTAGGCTTACCTAGTCCCTAAGATTAGGTGCCATCACGATACCCAAACGGAGGGAAAATTGGGTCGTGACAACAGTCAAGACACTCACTAATCTAATAACCAATATGATATACAAAATAATAGAAAAGAAATAGCAGTGATAGCAACACAAATCAACTAGTAATTTAAACAGCAAGGCAACAGGAATACCGTAAAATATTACTCAAACGAATAATAAATACATGTACAACCAATTAATCAAATCCTTTCAATATACATCTTTTATCTATAAGTTTTTCAATAAAAGTCTCTAGAATATAATCCTTTTCAATAAATATATTTCGAATATACTTCCTTCCAATAAATATCCTTCCATTATAATTCTTTCAAATAAATATATTTCGAATATAATTCTTTCAAGTAAATATATTTCAAATATAATTCTTTCAAGTAAATATGTTTCAAATATACTTCTTTCAAGTAACTATCTTTCTAATATAATTCTTTCAAATAAATATCCTTCTAATATAATTCTTTCAAGTAAATATCCTTCAAATATAATTCTTTCAAGTAAATATCTTTCAAATATACTTCTTTCAAGTAATTATCTTAAAAATATAATTCTTTCAAATAAAAGTCACCTTGTGACACCTCATTTAACTTTCCTGGCATGAGAAATATATTCAACGTATCACATCAAGTGGCATGGCAATACCTTCGTGCACTTGTCTCATTCTCACCCAATACATAAATGTAGATCAAATCAATTGGCATGCTAACACTCTTCGTGCATTTATATATTTCTCATTGTGCATACATATAACAATACCAACCAGGTGGGAGAAATGCCAATAACAATAAAAGAAATAAAGTGGAGGCACACAGGAAGCAACAACGACTACAAGTCACATAGAAAACAAAGGTGCACAATAACATCTCAAGATAAAGGCATGAATGTATACACAACAAAACGATATCACAATATAATATATGTTTCTCGTCCTCGCCTGAACGGAAACACCCTTCATGCCATGAATATATGATAATATAAAAATAATTGTACGGCATCACCCTTCGTGTTTTTACTCTCATCCTCACTTGATAATATAAATGAAATAGCACGGCATCACCCTTCGTGCTTTACACTCTCAAATGGCACGGCATCACCCTTCGTGCTTTATACTCTCCCTCACATGATTATATAGTTCAAATGGCATGGTATCACCCTTCGTGCATTACACTCTTCCTTACCAAGCACATGTATATCATTAACAAGCAAGGTAGGAAGCATAAATAACATCAAGGAGAGTGTTTAAATCATAACACAATACAACAATTCATATCACAATTTGCCACTGACCAAAACCAAATTCCGAATATGTAGCAGAATTAATAAATTCTTCAACAAATAGCCCAAGGCTCCACAAAACGTCTATAAAACCTCAAAACAATCAACAGAGGTGAAAAATACTCAGTATAGGGCAACACCTTCATCAATCCAAATTCTTGATAATTATATTAACTACTCAATTTAAACTTATTAAATAAATATTTGCAGGTAAGGATTCTATCTTGAATTTAATTCCAAGCAAAATATAAAATCAACAAGCACACATAATTCACATAAAATCCAAATGACAATAACAACAAGTTATTATATAAAATACAAACTTGACAAATAAGGAATGAGGCGTGATAATTCAAGGATTTATTAATGCCAACAATTATCTAATTTAATACATAAGAATGCCTAAAACTTTAAACCAATAAAATTTGCATATATAAGCCTTAGTACGTACTCGTCACCTTGCGTACACGTCTTTCAAATCACACAATTTTCACATAAGACTCAATGCCTAAGGGGTAATTCCCCCACTCGAGGTTAGGAAAGATACTTACCTTATTGAAGTTATGCCGATATTCCAAAATCGCCTTCTTGCTTGAATTGACCTCCGGACAGCTCAAATCTATCCAAATTAGTTGTACCACTTCATTAAAATTCATCGAAAATAATTACGGATAATAAAACACCAACTTAAAATTTTATTCTAAAAAGTCAGTGCGGGGCCCGCCCCTCGAAACCCGACAAAACTTTTATGAAATCCGAACACCTATTCTGATACGAGTTCAACCATACCGAAATTATTAACTTTTGATGATGAATCGCCCTTCAAATCTTAAATTAATGTCTAGAGGATTTCTACCATTTTCAACCCAATTCACTAATTTAGTGATAAAAACAACACTAGATTCATGTAATTTAACCAAAATCAAGTTAGGAATTCTTACCCCAGTGTTTTCCTTGAAAAACTCTCGAAATATCGCCTCACCCGAGCTTCCTTGGTCCAAAAATGGAAGAATGATACGAATTTGGACTTTATTCTGCTGCCCAGGGATTTGTTCTTCGCGTTCACGACCCTTCCCCTGCGTTCGCGATGAACAAATTCTCCAACAACCATTTTCAAACTCTTCTCAAATAGCCTATAGTTAATGGTCATAACTCTTTGTACAAAACTCCATATTATAAATGGTTTAACTTTTTGGAAACTAGACTCAAAGGGCTATAATTTTCATGTGTTGCTTATTTCCTCATTCCTTATATATTGTGATATATAAGCTTTCAAAATCAGCCCTGTGCAACAGAGATTTCTAAACTCTTCCCAGACAGCCTGTAGTGTATCCACCATAACTTTTGGTACACAACTCCAAATGACAAATTAGACACAAAGGGCTACAACTTTCATTTTTGGATCATCTCCAAATTATTTATAGATTGCGAGATATGAGCCTCCAAATGAGACTATTGCAACAAAGATTTCCTTCTTCGCGAACGCGAGAGTATCTTTGCGAACGCAAAGAAAAAAATCCCAGAAGTCAAATCTTTCTTCGCGAACGTGAGAGGCTCCTCGTGAACGCGAAAAACAACATCAGATATCAGCATCCAAAGTAGCCCAAAATGATCCAAAACACACCTGAAACACACCCGAGGTCCTCGAGACCTCAACCAAACATACCAAAGCGTCCCATAACATCATACCAACTTAGTCGAACCTTCAAATTACTTTCAACAACACCAAAAACACGAATTACACACGGATTCAAGCCTAATGAACTTAGAAATTTCCGAATTCCACAAATGACGTCGAAACCTCCCAAACTACGTCCAAATGACCTCAAATGTTGCACACAAGTCACAAATGGCACAACGAAGCTATTTCAATTTCCAGAATCGGATTCCGACCCAGATATCAAAAAGTCAACCCCCCGGTCAAACTTCTCGAAAATTCATCTTTCGCCATTTCAAGCCTAATTCCACTACAGACCTCCAAATAATTTTCCGAGCACGCTCCTAAGTCCATAATTGCCATACATAGCTATTGACATCATCAAAATTCCATTCTAGAGCAGTTTGCTCAAAAGTCAACTCTCCAATCCACTCTTTACATTTAAGCTTCTAAATAAGGATTGTTCTTTTAATTTAATTCCGAATCTTCATTAATTCAACTCGACCACACCTGCGGGTCATAATACATATTGTGAAACTGCTTGAGACCTTAAGTCACTGAACGAGGCATTAATTCTTAAAACGACAAGTCGGGTCGTTACATTCTCCACCTCTTAAACAAACGTTCGTCCTCGAACGTGCTAAGAATTATTCTGAGGTTACCAAATTGATGATTTTACTTTTACACATATACTCTCGGTTGATCCCACATTACCGCATTTGAGATAAGTCCGACAACACCATCCCAATTGAGATTATCTCTTTTATCCATATTTGTAAATTTTAAGAACAAGTTTTTACACTCCAAACATTTCCAAAAAGCTTGATTTTCACAACAACGTACGATATTAGTCTCAACTGGCTATAGCAACTTGTGCCTATGCACACATCAATTTGTTTATAGTGTTAAGTACTTCTAATATTTTTTCGGAATGTTACATTCTTCCCCACTTAGGATCATTCGCCCTTGAATTAGAAGTAGAGTCCACTCTCAAACACATAACATAACTTATCTCTTCTTTCGCACGTCTCATTCCCCCAAATTTTTACTAACTCCCAAATTTTACAGATATTTCGGCAAAGTCTCCCATGTAAATGAGGCCTATCCACCTGCCAGAGTAACACCAAAACAACTCCTAACAATACATTCCCAATCCAACATGGCACCACAATATATATATCAATAACACTAATCACATCACTACAAGCACCGCATTATCATAATGATATCAGGACATGAAGCAAATCATATGTATGTCCATTACCACATCTCTGGTCTTAATAGTTGTTCATAATTGATTACAACATCTCCAATTAACCTCATATTAACCAAAACCACGTTTCGAATTTTCACAACACTGACAGTAAAATGTGAGGCATGAAGACCTCATAACTATTTACCCGACTTAACGAGTCACATTTAACGCCACGTGGGCACTCACCTCGTAGGCTAAAACTCCATAATTACAGCACAATTATGGCATAAAAACACATAAAAGAATTATCACATAAGCCTATCAGGCATAACTCCCTATTAGTACTATAGTACAAATTAAACTTCACAAAGGGAGAATTTAAACTCATAAATCTTTCACCACAAGGACCTCATCCTTATATAACCTCCACTGTGGCTTGTAGCCCGGTTTAAATATTTCACATCATATAAAAATGCAAGTATCTCGTCCTGAACTCCGAATCACAAGTATTTTGGACATTGCGCCAATTGACATTTTCAATTTCCTTTCTTTCTTCTTTTAAATAAATTTCGTTAACACATAATGAACCCTCATACCGGTAGGCCACAAAATTTATAAAATAAATTGGAATCAATTATTCCGAAACACATAAAACCCACTGTAGTGAATAATAAAAATTACCTTTGGACTTATAGCCCTCAATGGTGCACAAAGATAAAATGACCGACACAAGCTCACATCTTCAACTCTCCCAACAGGGATAAACATATAAATGGGTCACACAATTACGAAGTTCACTCATAAGTGGAGCATAATAGGAGGACCCACCTCAATATTCAGAACCGAATCAAATTAAGGGAAAATATCCTTTTATAAAAGAATCAGGATCGTACCTATAATGACACAATCTGATGTATCACCCTCAGCCAAAATCATAGAGATTATATCAACGGGTCGCGCCTCCACCTCTTAGGTGCCCTCTACGCGCCTGTCCTCCACATCTAACTGACCATGCACATGGAGTATTAACTGGAATAACCACTGTAAGAACCCCGTGCTGATGGTGCATTAAAAGAACTTATTGTAGCACCCTGAATATTTTGAAATTGTTGTTGTGACCCCACAGGTACTGAAATGTAGAATTATTAAGGATCCGGGAATACCGCAAGCCCCGGCATCATCCCACACAAATCTTACCCCTTAATCATATACAAGTTTTGGAGAACCTTTCATTACTACATAAATACATCTCAGACCAAAACTGATATAACACATGACCCCGCAATCTGATCGTTGATAGTGGACTCCCCTCACTTGGCATGAAGCCATACGACACATGCCGATGATCCACAATACTAACCTTCACCGGTCATAAGACACCTCAAGCCATTTATTTGGCGCATGTCACCCTCGTGACAGTTAAAATCGCTTTCTCCAGTGCCTTGGCTACCAGTATGTACCCTAATCCCATACGAACTACTTAGTCTCTAATACCACCAACTATTTCAGATCTACATCCACCTCATGACCCTACCACAATTGTGATGATTAGGCAATTAATTAAACCTTCCTTATATCATACTTATTAACCAGATGTCAGAACCCGCTGCACCCCAATGTGCACAACTGAATGATCTCTCAATATTTTTGCATCCTCGATCTGAACGACACATCGTAATAATGGTTGAGAAACCTTGGCTCCCTTATAACCCTCTGTAGTATCCCGAACCATTGGCGCATAGTTGATACCGAGTGCGCAATTTCTTACACGAGTGGATGCAAAGAAACATAAGATATATGCTTCAAGTTGAATAAATGTCACACGATAAAGAATGAAAGAAGTGAAAATTTTTCGTACTAGCTCTGTAGCCTCTCGAAGATAAGTACAGATGTCTCCGTACCGATCCGCAAGACTCTACTAAACTCGTTCGTGACTCGTAGAACCTATGAACCTAGAACTCTGATACCAACTTGTCACGACCCAAAAATCCCACCACAAGCGTCGTGATGAAACTTAGTCTCTATGACTAAGTAAGTTGATTATAATCATAATTCAAGCCATTTTTTTATAAAGATATAATTTAATACACGTGTCGAAACCAAAAGTGAAAATAATTTTAAAAACCTCCCAAGACTCGTAGTACTGAGTCACGAACTCTAACTCAATACATGAAATGATCGCAAGTATCGAATACTCAATACTGTTTGAATGATAAATAACAATACAATAAAATGGAAAGACTCCAAGGAACTGCGACGACCAAGCAGCTCTAAGTCTGTCCGAGTCCGATATCTCAAATACCTGGCTCTGCAAAAAATGTGCAGAAGTGTAGTATGAGTACACCACGGTCGGTACCTGGTAAGTATCAAGACTAACCTCATTGGAGTAGAGACGAGGTACATTCAAGACACTCACTAATCTAATAACCTGTGCAATATGATATACAAAATAATAGAAAACAAATAGCAGTGATAGCAACACAAATCAACTAGGGATTTAAACAGCAAGGCAACAGGAATACCGTAAAATATTACTCATACGAATAATAAACACAGGTACAACCAATTAAACAAGTCCTTCCAATATACATCTTTTATCTATAAGTTTTTCAATAAAAGTCTCTAGAATATAATCCTTTTCAATAAATATATTTCGAATATACTTCCTTCAAATAAATAGCCTTCCATTATAATACTTTCAAATAAATATCTTTCGAATATAATTCTTTCAAGTAAATATCTTTCAAATATAATTCTTTCAAGTAAATATGTTTCAAATATACTTCTTTCAAGTAATTATTTTTCTAATATAATTCTTTCAAATAAATATCCTTCTAATATAATTCTTTCAAGTAAATATCCTTCAAATATAATTCTCTCAAGTAAATATCCTTCAAATATAATCCTTTCAAATAAGTATCCTTCAAATATAATTCTTTCAAGTAAATAGCTTTCAAATATACTTCTTTCAAGTAAGTATCTTTCAAATATAATTCTTTCAAATAAAAGTCACCTTGTGGCACCTCATTTAACTTTCCTGGCGTGAGAAATATATTCAACGTATCACATCAAATGGCACGGCAATACCTTCGTGCACTTATCTCATTCTCATCCAATACATATATGTAGATCAAATCAATTGGCATGGTAACACTCTTCGTGCATTTATATCTTTCTCACTGTGCATAGATATAACAATACCAACTAGGTGGGAGAAATGCCAATAACAATAAAAGAAATAAAGTGAAGTCACACATGAAGCAACAACGTCTACAAGTCACATAGAAAACAAAGGTGCACAATAACATCTAAAGATAAAGGCATGAATGTATACACAACAAAACGATATCACAATATAATATATGTCTCTCGTCCTCGCGTGCACGGAAACATCATTCGTGCCATGGATATATGATAATATAAAAATAATTGTACGGCATCACCCTTCGTGCTTTTACTCTCATCCTCACCTGATAATATAAATGAAATAGCACGGCATCACCCTTCGTGCTTTACACTCTCAAATGGCACGGCATCACCCTTCGTGCTTTACACTCTCAAACGGCACGACATCACCCTTCGTGCTTTACACTCTCCTTCGCATGATAATATAGTTCAAATAGCACGGCATCACCCTTCGTGCATTACACTCTTCCTTACCAAGTACATATATATCATTAAAAAGCAAGGTAGGAAGCATAAATAACATCAAGAAGAGTGTTTAAACTACAACACAATACAACAATTCATATCACAATTTGCCACTGACCAAAACCAAATTCCAAATATGTAGCATAATCAATAAAAATCTTCAACAAATAGCCCAAGGCTCTACAAAACGTATATAAAACCTCAAAACAATCAACAGAGGTGAAAAATATTCAGTATAGGGAAACACCTTCATCAATCCAAATTCTTGATAATTATATTAACTCCTCAATTTAAACTTATTAAATAAATATTTGCAGGTAAGGATTCTATCATGAATTTAATTCCAAACAAAATATAAAATCAACAAGCACACGTAATTCACATAAAATCCAAATGACAATAACACCAAGTTATTAAATAAAATACAAACTTGACAAATAAGGAATGAGGCGTGATAATTCAAGGATCTACTAATGCCAACAATTATCTAATTTAATACATAAGAATGCCTAAAACTTTAAACCAATAAAATTTGCACATATAAGCCTTAGTATGTACTCGTCACCTTGCGTACACGGCTTTCAAATCACACAATTTTCATATAAGACTCAATGCCTAAGGGGTAATCCCCCCACTCGAGGTTAGGAAAGATACCTACCTTATTGAAGTTATGCCGATATTCCAAAATTGCCTTCTTGCTTGAATTGACCTCCGGACAGCTCAAATCTATCCAAATTAGTTGTACCACTTCATTAAAATTCATTGAAAATAATTACGAATAATAAAATACCAACTTAAAATTTTATTCTAAAAAGTCAGTGCGGGGCCCGCCACTCGGAACCCGACAAAACCTTTGTGAAATCCGAACACCTATTCCGATACGAGTTCAACCATACCGAAATTATCAAATTCCGATGATGAATCGCCCTTCAAATCTTAAATTAAAGTCTAGAGGATTTCTACCATTTTCAACCCAATTCACTAATTTAGTGATAAAAACAACACTAGACTCATGTAATTTAACCAAAATCAAGTTAGGAATTCTTACCCCAGTGTTTTCCTTGAAAAACTCTCGAAATATCGCCTCACCCGAGCTTCCTTGGTCCAAAAATGGAAGAATGATACGAATTTGGACTTTATTCTGCTGCCCAGGGATTTGTTCTTCGCGTTCACGACCCTTCCCCTGCGTTCGCGATGAACAAATTCCCCAACAAGCATTTTCCAACTCTTCTGAAATAGCCTATAGTATAATGGTCATAACCCTTTATACAAAACTCCAAATGATAAATGGTTTAACTTTCTGGAAACTAGACTCAAAGGGCTATAACTTTTATTTGTTGCTTAATTCCTCATTCCTTATATATTGCGATATATAAGCTTCCAAAATCAGCCCTGTGCAATAGAGATTTCCAAACTCTTCCCAGACAGCCTATAGTCAATCCACCATAACATTTGGTACACAACTCCAAATGACAAATGGCTTACCTTTCTGCAAAATAGACACAAAGGGCTACAACTTTTATTTTTTGATCATCTCAAAATTCTTTATAGATTGCGAGATATAAGCCTCCAAAGTGAGACTATTGCAATAGAGATTTCCTTCTTCGCGAACGCGAAGAACAAAATCCCAGAAGTCAAATCATTCTTCGCGAACGTGAGAGGCTCCTCGCGAACGCAAAGAACAACACCAGATATCAGCAAATCAGCACCCAAAGTAGCCCAAAATGATCCAAAACACACCCGAGGTCCTAGGGACCTCAACCAAACATACCAAAGCGTCCCATAACATCATACGAACTTAGTCGAACCTTCAAATCACCCTCAACAACACCAAAAACACAAATTACACATGGATTCAAGCCTAATGAACTTAGAAATTTCCTAATTCCACAAATGACATTGAAACCTCCCAAACCACGTCCGAGTGACCTCAAATGTTGCACACAAGTCACAAATGGCACAACAAAGCTATTCCAATTTCCAGAATCAGATTCCGACCCCGATATCAAAAAGTCAACCCCCCGGCCAAACTTCCCAAAAATTCATCTTTCACCATTTCAAGCCTAATTCCACTACAGACTGCCAAATAATTTTTCGGCCACGCTCTTAATTCCATAATCGCCATACGGAGCTATTGACATCATCAAAATTCTATTCCAGAGCCGTTTGCTCAAAAGTCAACTCTCTGGTTTACTCTTTACATTTAAGCTTCTAAATAAGGATTGTTCTTTTAATGTAATTCCAAATCTTCAGTAATTTAACTTGACCACATCCGCGGGTCATAATACATATTGCAAAACTGCTCGAGACCTTAAGTCACTGAACGAGGTGTTAATTTGTAAAATGACAAGTCGGGTCGTTACACTTGTTTACCTTGTTATTTTTGCGATAGTTGTACATTGGGGATATTGCACTCTTTTAAGTGTGGGGTGGAAGATTCTCAGTGCTTTGTATAGTATTATATTAGTATATTATTAGTTTCTTATCTTTTTATTGTTAGCTAGCTTCTTATTTTTATTTACAGAGTTAGTAGAATTAATGGTGTAGTATAGTATTAGTCTAGAACTTGCCCCGTGTGTTTGCAAAGCGAAATAGTAGTTTTGTTCAGTCTTGAAAGTGATGTAGGCGTTTCTTTATTGAGCCATATATATATAGTTTACCCACCTAATTGTTATGTATCGTAGTTAACCCTTTGAGCATGTAATCTTGTTTCTTTGGCAACCACATTACAAGCCTTACCTATTTGTTTGAATTAACCATCTATTTGAACCTTTTCACCTCTCATGAGCACTTGATTTGTTATGAACTTTGTAAAAGTTAAAGTGTTGGGTGGGTGGTTTGGCTTTTGAGTGGAACTAATAAAATAAGGAGAAAGGTGCACTATTTTGAAAAAGTAAGAGCTACTTAAATTGAAAAAGAAAGGAAACAATAGTTGTATTGTAGTGCAAATATTTCTCGATAAGTGGTGACTCTTGATGTAATTGTGCTTAAAGAAGTAGGGAGTTAATGTATATTAATGTGAAGGTGGAGTTATGGTTTGACATAAGTGTGGGACTTTAAATGTTGAAGTGTATGTATTAAAGTGCTTAGGGAGGTGTAGTCACTATTATATCTAAATGTATCCTACTCGTCCCGCAACCTACACTACAACTAATTAAAGTCCTACTTGATCCTAGACTGAATGAGCTCGATTAGTAGAGTAGTACACTACGGGCAAGCCTATGGTACGTCTTTTGTGGAATATGAATGTTATTTCTGAGAGTGAGTGAATTCTTTCTATATTGAGTTCGACATTGTTCTTAAATTGTATTGTGTGTGGAACTACTCTCTTTTGTTGTGTGAGGGCACTTTATTCATGAAGGAAAGGTAATGTCATTGACCTCTATGTTAGAGTAAGTGAGTGAGTTTTGAATAATGCGTGGTACTTGTGAGTCAATTCTTGAGGTGAAGATGTTACACTCTTGTGCTTAGTCTATTTTAAATATTCTTGGTGTGATGAGTTAAGAGAATTGTTTAAAAAGGTCGTGTCTATATAAAGTGTAGTTTGATCGCTCGAGGATGATAAATGGTTTAAGTGTGGGTTGTTGATGATAGACTATAATTACGTATTTTAGTCGCTTATTACACTCTAATTTACTACACTTTAATTGAGTTTGAGCTTTAATCGCTACTTTTTTGCACTAAATGTGTGTTTTATGCCTTGTAGGAGTGATTCCCATCTATGTAGATGTTATGGAATGAATTCAAGCTATTCTGGAGCATTGAAGTCTGAGTAAAATCCTAAAGATTAAGTTGGGATCGTGTTCGGGGATCAACGGATGATAGTGCACTTTAAGAACGAAATGAAGAATCGAGCAGGAATACTGAGCATTGTCCAGTAAAATGCACATAACGTTTCGCTCAGAAATCTGTTTGGGATCCACAATATATCGTTGGAAATATATTTAAAAGGGCTACAACTTTCATTTTGTACATTTTTCCATATTTCCACAGCCGCGCCGCGACTGTGAAAATTGTTGCTGCCCTCAAATTGCATGCTCTCTGAAGTTCCCACAAGCACACCGCGTGGCACGTCGTCCCATGCGGCGTGCTTGTACAAATTTTACAGAGCTAGAGTCCTATTTCGTGTGGGAGAAGGTGTTTTCGTTTGGGCCAAACCCTACATAGTTTAAATACATGTAAAAACAACTTTGGACAGACTTCTGACCTAAGGAGAGCAGAAAAGGCGCCGTGGAGGCCGGGCTTCATGTTTTCTTCCACCAAATTTAGTATTTTTTATGTTTCTTTGTATGATTTGTTGTTTGGCTACCATGTCTCTGTAGAGCTAAAACTTCACGTTCTAGGGTTGTGGTTCTTTCAAAACTATTGTTATTCGAATATTGATTTGATTTCTTGATTTATCGTATTGGTTTATTTATTCAATCTTGTGCTTAATTATTTTATTGCTTGATCACCAATTGAATACTATCTACGAATCTAGAGTTGAACTCGAAAGTGGGAATTCTAGATTGCATATAGGATTGAGTAGAGCAAGTTCTTGAGCCTGGGCATCAGGGAATGTATTCGCGGTTAGGATAGACATATACCTAATTGTCGTGCTTGGTTGATTTACAGAAATTATAAACGCGTTCTCGTTAGTTCTAATTTCCATAGACATATAGGCGTTAGGTTAGCTTGAATAGGCCAGTAAGAACTCAACATATTCTTATGAGCAATATTAACCTTATCAACCAATAAACCAAATGTGATGACCCAAAAGGTCATCTTATGTTTTAGAACTCGAATATGCACTCTTAAACCTTAAAAATCTCATTTTTACTCTTCTCGATTTGTGTGCGCAGTCCGGGAAGGTTTCCACAAAGCTTTTATGTTACAAAACTAATGAAAATAAGAATTTTTGCCTTAAAAGTTGATTTTAGTTGACTTCGGTCAATATTTTTGGTAAACAGGCCCAGATGTATATTTTGACGGTCTCGGTGGGTCCGTATTGAATTATGGGACATGCGCGGATGTCCGGAAACGAATTCGGAGGTCCCTAGCTCAAATTATGAATTTTTGATGAAAATTAAAAGTTTGGAAATTAATTATTTTTAAGAATTGATTGATGTTGGGAATTGTTAGTACCGGTCCGTATTTTGGTTCCGGAGCCCGGTACAGGTTAATTATGATATTTAAGACCTGTCTGAGAATTTTGGTGAGTTCGTTTGACGTGATTCGGACCTTCGGTTGAGCAAATAGTAATTTTAAAGTTTTCTTGAGAATTTCATTCGATTTGGTGCTAAATTCGTAGTTCTAGGTGTTATTTTGGCGATTTGATCGCGCGAGCAAATTCGTATGTTGTTTTTAGACTTGTGTGCATATTTGGTTTGGAGCCCCGAGGGCTCGGGTGAATTTCAGATAGGCCACGGGATGTTTTGGACTTTGAAAATCTGGTTTTTCTGCAGAGTCTGTGTTCTGGCATGTCCTTCTTCACGTTCACGAAGGTNCCAAAAGGTCATCTTATGTTTTAGAACTCGAATATGCACTCTTAAACCTTAAAAATCTCATTTTTACTCTTCTCGATTTGTGTGCGCAGTCCGGGAAGGTTTCCACAAAGCTTTTATGTTACAAAACTAATGAAAATAAGAATTTTTGCCTTAAAAGTTGATTTTAGTTGACTTCGGTCAATATTTTTGGTAAACAGGCCCAGATGTATATTTTGACGGTCTCGGTGGGTCCGTATTGAATTATGGGACATGCGCGGATGTCCGGAAACGAATTCGGAGGTCCCTAGCTCAAATTATGAATTTTTGATGAAAATTAAAAGTTTGGAAATTAATTATTTTTAAGAATTGATTGATGTTGGGAATTGTTAGTACCGGTCCGTATTTTGGTTCCGGAGCCCGGTACAGGTTAATTATGATATTTAAGACCTGTCTGAGAATTTTGGTGAGTTCGTTTGACGTGATTCGGACCTTCGGTTGAGCAAATAGTAATTTTAAAGTTTTCTTGAGAATTTCATTCGATTTGGTGCTAAATTCGTAGTTCTAGGTGTTATTTTGGCGATTT
>AWOL01S0030608.1:0-13073 GCA_000715115.1 Nicotiana otophora
CACCTGCCCAGCTTCTGCCCATTCTGCGGCCATTATACGGCCCGCAGAATGATTCTGCGACCGCAAAATGGTTCGCAGAAATGTATCTTTCTGCCAAAATTTCCTTTACTTATCGGCTCATTGTTCAACCCAAAAAGACTTGTTCTGCGATCACATAATGCATCGCAAAATATTTTTGCGATCGCATAATCGACCACAGATTTGCACCCACACCTGCCCAGCTTTTGCCCATTCTACGGCCATTATGCATCGCGAAGAGTGATTTTGCGGCCGCAACAATGCATATTTATGCCAAAATGTCCTTTACTCATCGGCTCATTGTTCAACCCAAAAAGACTTGTTCTACGGTCGCATAATGCTCCGTAAAATAGTTCTGTGGTCACATAATTGATCGCAGATTTGCACCCTCACCTGCCCAGCTCCTGCCCGTTTTGCGGCTATTATGCGGCTCACAGAATGATTCTGATACCGTAAAATGGTCTGCAGAAATGTATCTTTCTGCAAAACATTTCCTTCACTTATCGGCTCATTGTTCAACCTAAAAAGACTTGTTCTGAGAATCACATAATGCACCGCAAAATATTTATGCGGTCGCATAATCGATCGCAAATTTGCACCCACACCTGCCCAGCTTCTACACGGTTTGCGACCATTATGCGGCCCGTAGAATGATTCTGCGACCGCAAAATGGTTCGCAGAAATGTATCTTTCTGCCAAAATTTCCTTTACTCATCGGCTCATTGTTCGACCCAAAAAGACTTGTTCTGCGATCGCATAATGAACCGCAAAATAGTTCTATGGTCACATAATCGACCGCAGATTTGCACCTTCACTTCCCCAGCTTCTGCCCATTCTGCAGCCGTTATACGGCCCGCAGAATGATTCTGCGACCGCAGAATGGTCCGCAAAAATGTATCTTTCTTCCAAAATTTCCTTTACTTATTGGCTCATTGTTCAACCCAAAAAGACTTGTTCTGCGATCACATAATACACCGCAAAATATTTCTGCGGTTGCATAATCGACCGCAGATTTGTACCCACACCTGCCTAGCTTTTGCCCATTCTACGGCCATTATGCATCTCGAAGAGTGATTTTGCGGCCGTAAAATAGACCGCAAAAATGCATATTTACGCCAAAAGTTCCTTTACTCTTCGGCTCATTGTTCAACCCAAAAAGACTTGTTCTACGGTCGCATAAT
This sequence comes from Nicotiana otophora, assembly GCA_000715115.1. Lineage (NCBI taxonomy): Eukaryota > Viridiplantae > Streptophyta > Magnoliopsida > Solanales > Solanaceae > Nicotiana > Nicotiana otophora. The sequence goes on from AWOL01S0030608.1 coordinate 1,200, forward strand.
GTTCCGTAAAATAGTTCTGTGGTCACATAATCGACCGCAGATTTGCACCCTCACCTGCCCAGCTTCTGCCCATTTTGCGGCCATTATGCGACTCGCATAATGATTCTGATACCGCAAAATGGTCCGCAGAAATATATCTTTCTGCAAAATATTTCCTTTACTTATTGGATCATTGTTCAACCCAAAAAGACTTGTTCTGCGATCACATAATGCCCCGCAAAATATTTCTGCGGTCGCACAATCGACCGCAGATTCGCACCCACACCTGCCAAGCTTTTGCCCATTCTACGGCCATTATACATCTCGAAGAGTTATTTAGCAGCTACAAAATGGACCGCAAAAATGCATATTTATGACAAAATTTTCTTTACTCATCGGCTCATTGTTCAACCAAAAAAGACTTGTTCTACGGTTTCCTTTACTCACCTGCCCAGCTTCTGCCCATTTTGCGGCCATTATACGGCCCGCAGAATGATTCTGATACAGCAAAATGGTCCGCAGAAATGTATCTTTTTGCAAACAATTTCCTTTACTTATCGGCTCATTGTTCAACCCAAAAAAACTTGTTCTGCGATCACATAATGCATCGCAAAATGTTTCTACGGTCACATACTCGACCGCAGATTTGCACCTACACCTGCCCAGCTTCTGCCCATTCTACGGCCATTATGCATCCTGCAGAGTCATTTTGCGGCCGCAAAATTGACCGTAGCGATGCATCTTTCTGCCAAAATCTCCTTTACTCATCGGCTCATTGTTCAACCCTACAAGACTTATTCTGCGGTCGTATATTGCACCGCAAAATAGTTCTGCGGTCGCATAATCGACCACAGATTTGCACCCTCACCTGATTAGCTTCTGCCCATTCTACGGCTAGTATGCAGCCCGTAGAGTTATTCCTTGGTCGCAAAATGGACCGCAAAAATGCAAATTTATACCAAAAGTTCCTTCACTTATCGACTCATTGTTCAACCCAAAAAGACTTGTTCTGCGATCGCATAATGCACCGCAAACTATTTCTGCGGTCGCATACTCGACCGCAGATTTGCACCCACACCTGCCCAGCTTTTGCCCATTCTACGGCCATTATGCATCTCGTAGAGTAATTTTGCGGCCGCAAAATAGACCGCAGAAATGCATCTTTCTGCCAAAATTGCCTTTACTCGTCGTCTCATTGTTCAACCAAAAAAGACTTGTTCTAAGGTCGCATAATGCTCCGCAAAATAGTTCTGTGGTCACATAATCGACCGTAGATTTGCACCCTCACTTGCCCAGCTTCTGCCCATTTTGCGGCCATTATGCGGCCCGCAGAATGATTCTGATACCGCAAAATGGTCCGCAGAAATGTATCTTTCTGCAAAACATTTCCTTTACTTATCGGCTCATTGTTCAACCCAAAAAGACTTGTTCAGCGATCACATAATGCACCGCAACATATTTCTGCGGTCGCATAATCGACCGCAGATTTGCACCCACACCTGCCAAGCTTCTACCTGTTTTGCGGCCATTATGTGGCCCGCAGAATGATTCTGCGACAGCAAAATGCTCCGCAGAAATGTATCTTTCAGCCAAAATTTCCTTTACTTATCGGCTCTATGTTCAACCCAAAAAGACTTGTTCTGCAATCACATAATGTACCGAAAAATATTTCTGCGATCGCATAATCGACCGCAGATTTGCACCCACACCTGCCCAGCTTCTGCCCATTCTACGGCCATTATGCATCCTGCAGAGTGATTTTGCGGCCGCAAAATTGACCGCAGCGATGCATCTTTCAGCCAAAAGTTCCTTTACTCATCGGCTCATTGTTCAACCTTAAAAGACTTGTTCTGCGGTCGTATATTGCACCGCAAAATAGTTCTGCGGTCACACAATCGACCACAGATTTGCACCCTCACCTGCCCAGCTTTTGCCCATTCTACGGCCATTATGCATCCTGCAGAGTGATTTTGCGGCCGCAAAATTGACCGCAGCGATGCATCTTTCAGCCAAAAGTTCCTTTACTCATCGGCTCATTGTTCAACCTTAAAAGACTTGTTCTGCGGTCGTATATTGCACCGCAAAATAGTTCTGCGGTCACACAATCGACCACAGATTTGCACCCTCACCTGCCCAGCTTTTGCCCATTCTACGGCCATTATGCATTTCGAAGAGTAATTTTGCGGCCGCAAAATGGACCGCAGAAATGCATCTATCTGCCAAAATTTCCTTTACTCATCGGCTCATTATTCAACCCAAAAAGACTTGTTCTGCAATCGCATAATGCACCGCAAAACAATTCTGCGGTCGCATAATAGACCACAGATTTGCATCCTCACCTGCCCAACTTCTACCCATTCTACGGCTAGTATGCGGCCCGCAGAGTGATTCCGCGACCGCAAAATAGACCGCAAAAATGCATATTTATGCCAAAATTTCCTTTACTCATCAGCTCATTGTTCGACCCAAAAAGACTAGTGCTCGGTCGCATAATGCACCGCAAAATAGTTCGATGGTCACATAATCGACCGCAGATCTGTACCCACACGTGCCCAGCTTCTGCCCATTCTACGGCCACTATGCAGCCCGCAGAATGATTTTGCGGCCGCAAAATGGACCGCAAAAATGCATCTTTCTACCAAATTACCTTTAGTTATCGGCTCATTGTTCAACCCCAAAAGACTTGTTCTGCGATCGCATAATGCACCGCAAAATATTTCTGCGGTCCCATAATCGACCGCAGATTTGCACTCACACCTGCCTAGCTTTTTGCCAATTCTACGGCCATTATGCATCTGCAGAGTGATTTTGCGATCGCAAAACGGACCGCAGAAATGCATTTTTCTGCCAAAATTTCCTTTACTCATCGTCTCATTGTTCAACCAAAAAAGACTTGTTCTACGGTCGCAAATAGCACCGCAAAATAGTTTTGCGATCGCATAATCGACCGCAAATTTGCACCCTCACCTACATAGGTTCTGCCAATTCTGCAGCTAGTATGCATCCCGCAGAGTGATTCCGCAGCCGTAAAATGGACTGCAAAAATACATATTTATGCCAAAATTTCCTTTACTCATCGGCTCATTGTTCGACTCAAAAAGACTTGTTCTGCGATCGCATAATGCACCGCAAAATAGTTCTATGGTCACACAATCGACCGCAGATTTGCACCTTCACCTGCCCAGCTTCTGCCCGTTCTGTGGCCATTATTCGGCCCGCAGAATGATTCTGCGACCGCAAAATGGTCCGCAGAAATGTATCTTTCTACCAAAATTTCCTTTACTTATCGGCTCATTGTTCAACCCAAAAAGACTTGTTCTGCGATCACATAATGCATCACAAAATATTTCTGCGGTCGCATAATCGACCACAGATTTGCACCCACACCTGCCCAGCTTTTGCCCATTCTACGGCCATTATGCATCTCGAAGAGTGATTTTGCGGCCGCAAAAATGCATATTTATGCCACAATTTCCTTTACTCATCGGCTCATTGTTCAACCCAAAAAGACTTGTTCTACGGTCGCATAATGCTCCGTAAAATAGTTTTGTGGTCACATAATNCAGCTTCTGCCCGTTCTGTGGCCATTATTCGGCCCGCAGAATGATTCTGCGACCGCAAAATGGTCCGCAGAAATGTATCTTTCTACCAAAATTTCCTTTACTTATCGGCTCATTGTTCAACCCAAAAAGACTTGTTCTGCGATCACATAATGCATCACAAAATATTTCTGCGGTCGCATAATCGACCACAGATTTGCACCCACACCTGCCCAGCTTTTGCCCATTCTACGGCCATTATGCATCTCGAAGAGTGATTTTGCGGCCGCAAAATGGACCGCGAAAATGCATATTTATGCCAAACTTTCCTTTACTCATCGGCTCATTGTTCAACCCAAAAAGACTTATTCTACGGTCGCATAATGCTCCGTAAAATAGTTCTGTGGTCACATAATCGATCGCAGATTTGCACCCTCACCTGCCCAGCTCCTGCCCGTTTTGCGGCCATTATGCGGCTCGCAGAATGATTCTGATACCGTAAAATGTTCTGCAGAAATGTGTCTTTCTGCAAAACATTTCCTTTACTTATCGGCTCATTGTACAACCCAAAAAGACTTGTTCTGCGATCACATAATGCACCGTAAAATATTTCTGCGGTCGCATAATCGACCGCAAATTTGCACCCACACCTGCCCAGCTTCTACCCGTTTTGCGGCCATTATGCGGCCCGCAGAATGATTCTACGACCGCAAAATAGTTCACAGAAATGTATCTTTCTGCCAAAATTTCCTTTACTCATCGGCTCATTGTTCAACCCAAAAAGACTTGTTCTGCGGTCGCGTATTTCACCGCAAAACAGTTTTGCGGTCGTATAATCGATCGCAGATTTTCACCCTCACCTGCCTAGCTTCTGCCCATTTTGCGGCTAGTATGCGTCCCGTAGAGTGATTCCGCGGCCGTAAAATTGACCGCAAAATGCATATTTATGCCAAAATTTCCTTTTCTCATCGTCTCATTATTCGACCCAAAAAGACTTGTTCTACGGTCGCATAATGAACCGCAAAATAGTACTATGGTCACATAATCGACCGTAGATTTGCACCTTCACTTGCCCAGCTTCTGCCCGTTATGCGGCCGTTATGCGTCCCGCAGAATGATTCTACGACCGCAAAATGGTCCGCAAAAATGTATCATTTTGCCAAAATTTCCTTTACTTATCGGCTCATTGTTCAACCCAAAAAAACCTGTTCTGCAATCACATAATGCACCGCAAAATATTTCTGCGGTCGCATAATCGACCGCAGATTTACACCCACACCTGCCAAGCTTTTGCCCATTCTACGGCCATTATGCATCTCGAAGAGTTATTTAGCGGCCGCAAAATGGACCGCAAAAATGCATATTTATGACAAAATTTCCTTTACTCATCGGCTCATTGTTCAATCAAAAAGGACTTGTTCTACGGTCGCATAATGCTCCGCAAAATAGTTCTGATGTCAAATAATCGACCTTAGATTTGCACCCTCACCTGCCCAGCTTCTGCCCGTTTTGCGGCCATTATACGGACCACAGAATGATTCTGATACCGCAAAATGGTCCGCAGAAATGTATTTTTCTGCAAAAAATTTCCTTTACTTATCGGCTCATTGTTCAACCCAAAAAGACTTGATCTGCGATCACATAATGCCCCGCAAAATATTTCTGCGTACGCATAATCGACCGCAGATTTACACCCACACCTGCCAAGCTTTTGCCCACTCTACGGCCATTATGCATCTCGAAGAGTGATTTTGCGGCTGCAAAATTGACCGCAGCGATGCATCTTTCTGCCAAAATTTCCTTTACTCATCAGCTCATTGTTCAACCCAAAAAGACTTGTTCTGCGGTCGCATAATCGACCGCAGATTTACACCCACACCTGCCAAGCTTTTGCCCACTCTACGGCCATTATGCATCTCGAAGAGTGATTTTGCGGCTGCAAAATTGACCGCAGCGATGCATCTTTCTGCCAAAATTTCCTTTACTCATCAGCTCATTGTTCAACCCAAAAAGACTTGTTCTGCGGTCGCATAATCGACCGCAGATTTACACCCACACCTGCCAAGCTTTTGCCCACTCTACGGCCATTATGCATCTCGAAGAGTGATTTTGCGGCTGCAAAATTGACCGCAGCGATGCATCTTTCTGCCAAAATTTCCTTTACTCATCAGCTCATTGTTCAACCCAAAAAGACTTGTTCTGCGGTCGCATAATCGACCGCAGATTTACACCCACACCTGCCAAGCTTTTGCCCACTCTACGGCCATTATGCATCTCGAAGAGTGATTTTGCGGCTGCAAAATTGACCGCAGCGATGCATCTTTCTGCCAAAATTTCCTTTACTCATCAGCTCATTGTTCAACCCAAAAAGACTTGTTCTGCGGTCGCATAATGCTCCGCAAAATAGTTCTGTGGTCAAATAATCTACCGTAGATTCGCACCCTCACCTGCCCAGCTTCTGCCCGTTTTGCGGCAATTATATGGCAAGCAGAATGATTCTGATACCGCAAAATGGTCCGCAGAAATGTATCTTGCTGCAAAATATTTCCTTTACTTATCGGCTCATTGTTCAACACAAAAAGACTTGTTCTGCAATCACATAATGCACCGCAAAATATTTTTGCGGTCGCATACTCGACCGCAGATTTGCACCCACACCTGCCCAGCTTCTACCCATTCTACGGCCATTATGCATCCTGCAGAGTGATTGTACGGCCGCAAAATTGACCGCAGCGATGCATGTTTCTGCCAAAATTTCCTTTACTCATCGGCTCATTGTTCAACCCTAAAAGACTTGTTCTGCAGTCGTATATTGCATTGCAAAATAGTTCTACGGTCGCATAATCGACAACAGATTTGCACCCTCACCCGCTTAGCTTCTGCCCATTCTACGGCTACTATGCAGCCCGTAGAGAGATTCCTCGGTCGCAAAATGGACCGCAAAAATTCAAATTTATACCAAAGGTTCCTTCACATATCGGCTCATTGTTAAACCCAAAAAGACTTGTTCTGCGATCGCATAATGCAGCGCAAAATATTTCTGTGGTCGCATACTCAACCACAGATTTGCACCCACACCTGCCCAGCTTTTGCCCATTCTACGGCCATTATGCATCTCGAAGAGTAATTTTGCGGCCGCAAAATGGACCGCAGAAATGCATCTTTCTGCCAAAATTTCCTTTACTCGTCGTCTCATTGTTCAACCAAAAAAGACTTGTTCTAAGGTCGCATAATGCTCCGCAAAATAGTTCTGTGGTCACATAAGAGACCGTAGATTTGCACCCTCACCTGCCCAGCTTCTGCCCGTTTTGCGGCCATTATGCGGCCCGCAGAATGATTCTGATACCGCAAAATGGTCCGCAAAAATGTATCTTTCTGCAAAACATTTCCTTTACTTATCGGCTCATTGTTCAACCCAAAAAGACTTGTTCTGCGATCACATAATGCACCGTAACATATTTCTGCGGTCGCATAATCGACCGCAGATTTGCACCCACACCTGCCAAGCATCTACCTGTTTTGCGGCCATTACGCGGCCAGCAGAATGATTCTGCGACCGCAAAATGGTCCGTAGAAATGTATCTTTCTGCCAAAATTTTCTTTACTTATCGACTCATTGTTCAACCCAAAAAGACTTGTTCTGCAATCACATAATGCACCGCAAAATATTTCTACGGTCGCATAATTGACCGCAGATTTGCACCCACACCTGCCCAGCTTCTGCCCATTCTACGGCCATTATGCATCCTCCAGAGTGATTTTGCGGCCGCAAAATTGACCGCAGCGATGCATCTTTATGCCAAAATTTCCTTTACTCATTGGCTCATTGTTCAAGCCCAAAAGACTTGTTCTGCTGTCGCATATTGCACCGCAAAATAGTTCTGCGGTCGCATAATCGACCACAGATTTGCACCCTCACCTGCTTAGCTTCTGCCCATTCTACGGCTAGTATGCAGCCCGTAGAGTGATTCCTCGGTCGCAAAATGGACCGCAAAAATGCAAATTTATACCAAGCGTTCCTTCACTTATTGGCTCATTGTTCAAACCAAAAAGACTTGTTCTGCGATCACATAATGCACAGCAAAATATTTCTACGGTCGCATAATCGACCGCAGATTTGCACCCACACCTGCCCAGCTTCTGCCCATTCTACGACCATTATGCATCCCATAGAGTAATTTTGCGGCTGCAATATGGACCGCAGAAATGCATCTTTCTGCCAATATTTACTTTACTTATGGCTCATTGTTCAACCTAAAGAGACTTGTTCTGCGGTCCATAATGCACCGCAAAAAAGCTCTGCGGTCGCATAATCGACCGCAGATTTGCACCCTTACCTGCCCAACTACTACCCATTCTACGGATAGTATGCGGCCTACAGAGTGATTCCGCGGCCGCAAAATGGACCGCAAAAATGCATATTTATGCCAAACTTTCCTTTACTCATCGGCTCATTGTTCGACCCAAAAAGACTTGTTCTGCGGTCGCATAATGCACCGCAAAATACTTCGATGGTCACATAATCGACCGCAGATTTGTACCCAAACCTGCCCAGCTTCTGCCCATTCTACGGCCACTATGCAGCCAGCAGAATGATTTTGCTGCCGCAAAATGGACCGCAGAAATGCATCTTTCTGCCAAATTACCTTTAGTTATCGGCTCATTGTTCAACTCCAAAAGACTTGTTCTGCGATCGCATAATGCACCGCAAAATATTTCTGCGATCGCATAATCGACCGCAGATTTGCACCCACACCTGCCCAGCTTTTTGCACATTCTACGGCCATTATGCATCCCGCAGAGTGATTGTGCGACCGAAAAATGGACCGCAGAAATACATCTTTCTGCCAATATTTCCTTTACTCATCGTCTCATTGTTCAACCAAAAAAGACTTGTTCTATGGTCGCATATTGCACCGCAAAATAGTTTTGCGATCGTATAATTGACCGCAAATTTGCACCCTCACCTGCCCAGCTTCTGCCCATTCTGCGGCTAGTATGCGTCCCGCTGAGTGATTCCGCGGCCGTAAAATGGACTGCAAAAATACATATTTATGCCAAATTTCCTTTACTCATCTGCTCATTGTTCGACTCAAAAAGACTTGTTCTGCGGTCGCATAATGCACCGCAAAATAGTTCTATGGTCACACAATCGACCGCAGATTTGCACCTTCACTGCCCAGCTTCTGCCCGTTCTACGTCCATTATGCGGCCCGCAGAATGATTCTGCGACCGCACAATGGTCCGCAGAAATGTATCTTTCTGCCAAAATTCCCTTTACTTATCGGCTCATTGTTCAACCCAAAAAGACTTGTTCTGCGATCACATAATGCATCGCAAAATATTTCTACGGTCGCATAATCGAGCGCAGATTTGCACCCACACCTGCCCAGCTTTGGCCCATTCTACGGCCATTATGCATCTCGAAGAGTGATTTTACGGCCGCAAAATGGACCGCATAAATGCATATTTATGCCAAAATTTCCTTTACTCATCGGCTCATTGTTCAACCCAACTTGTTCTACGGTCACATAATGCTCCGTAAAACAGTTCTGTGGTCACATAATCGATCGCAGATTTGCACCCTCACCTGCCCAGCTCCTGCCCGTTTTGCGGCTATTATGCGGCTCGCACAATAATTCTGATACCGTAAAATGGTCTGCAGAAATGTATCTTTCTGCAAAACATTTCCTTTACTTATCGGCTCATTGTTCAACCCAAAAAGACTTGTTCTGCGATCACATAATGCACCGCAAAATATTGCTGCGGTCGCATAATCGACCGCAAATTTGCACCCACACCTGCCCAGCTTCTACCCCTTTTCCGGCCATTATGCGGCCCGCAGAATGATTCTACAACCGCAAAATGGTTCGCAGAAATGTATCTTTCTGCCAAAATTTTCTTTACTCATTGGCTCATTGTTCAACCCAAAAAGACTTGTTCTGCGGTCGCATATCTCACCGCAAAACAGTTCTGCGGTCGTATAATCGATCGCATTTTTGTACCCTCACCTACCTTGCTTCTGCCCATTTTGCGGCTAGTATGCGTCCCGCAGAGTGATTCCACTGCCGTAACATGGACCGCAAAAATGCATATTTATGCCAAGTTTTCCTTTACTCATCGGCTCATTGTTCGACCCAAAAAGACTTGTTCTGTGGTCGCATAATGAACCACAAAATAGTTCTATGGTCACATAATCGACCGCAGATTTGCACCTTCACTTGCCTAGCTTCTGCCCGTTCTGCGGCCGTTATGCGGCCCGCAGAATGATTCTGCGACTGCAAAATGGTCCGTAAAAATGTATCTTTCTGCCCAACTTTCCTTTACATATTGCCTCATTGTTCAACCCGAAAAGATTTGTTCTGCGATCACATAATGCACCGCAAAATATTTCTGCGGTCGCATAATCGACCGCAGATTTGCACCCATACCTGCCCAGCTTTTACCCATTCTATGGCCATTATGCATCTCGAAGAGTGATTTTGGGCCGTAAAATGGACCGCACAAATGCATATTTATGCCAAAATTTCCTTTACTCTTCGGCTCATTGTTCAACCCAAAAAGACTTGTTCTACGGTCGCATAATTCTCCGTAAAATAATTCTGTGGTCACATAATCGACCGCAGATTTGCACCCTCACCTGCCAAGCTTCTGCCCGTTTTGCGGCCATTATGCGGCCCGCAGATTGATTCAGATATCGCAAAATGGTCCGCAGAAATATATCTTTCTGCAAAAATTTCCTTTACTTATCGGCTCATTGTTTAACCTTAAAAGACTTGTTCTGCGATCACATAATGTACCGCAAAGTATTTCTGCGATCGCATAATCGACCGCAGATTTGCACCCACACCTGCCCAGCTTCTGCCCATTCTACGGCCATTATGCATCCCGCGGAGTGATTTTACGGCCGCAAAATGGACCGCAGAAATGCATCTTTCTGCCAAAAGTTTCTTTACTCAACGGCTCGTTGTTCAACCCAAAAAAACTTGTTCTGCGATCACAATATGCACTGCAAAATACTTCTGCGCTCACATAATCTACCGCAGATTTGCACCCTCATCTGACCAGCTTCTGCCCATTCTACGGCCATTATGCATCCCGCAGAGTGATTTTGCTGCCGCAAAATGGACCGCAGAAATGCATCTTTCTGCCAAACTTTTCTTTACTCATCGGCTCATTTTTCAACCCAAAAAGGCTTGTTCTGCGGTCGCATAATGCACCGCAAAACAGTTCTGCGCTCACATAATCGACCGCAGATTTGCACCCTCATCTGACCAGCTTCTGCCCATTCTACGACTAGTATGCGTCCCGCAGAGTGATTCCGCAGCCTTATAATGGACCACAAAAATACATATTTATGCCAAAATTTCCTTTACTCATCGGCTCATTGTTCGACCCAAAAAGACTTGTTCTGCGGTCGCATAATGCACCGCAAAATAGTTCTGTGGTCACATAATCAACCGTAGATTTGCACCCTCACCTGCCCAGCTTCTGCCCGTTTTGCGGCCATTATGCGGCCCGCAGAATGATTCTGATACCGCAAAATGGTCCGCAGAAATGTATCTTTCTGCAAAAAACTTCCTTTGCTTATCGGCTCATTGTTCAACCCAAAAAGACCTGTTCTGCGATCACATAATGCACCGTAAAATATTTCTGCGATCGCAGAATCGACCGCAGATTTGCACCCACACCTGCCCAGCTTCTACCTGTTTTGCGGCCATTACGCGGCCCACAGAATGATTCTGCAACAGCAAAATGGTCCACAAAAATGTATCTTTCTGCCAAAATTTCCTTTACTTATCGGCTCATTGTTCGACCCAAAAAGACTTGTTCTGCAATCACATAATGCATCGTAAAATATTTCTGCAGTTGCATAATCGACCGCAGATTTGCACCCACACCTGCCCAGCTTCTGCCCATTCTACGGCCATTATGCATCCCGCGGAGTGATTTTACGGCCGCAAAATGGACCGCAGAAATGCATCTTTCTGCCAAAAGTTTCTTTACTCAACGGCTCGTTGTTCAACCCAAAAAAACTTGTTCTGCGATCACAATATGCACTGCAAAATACTTCTGCGCTCACATAATCTACCGCAGATTTGCACCCTCATCTGACCAGCTTCTGCCCATTCTACGGCCATTATGCATCCCGCAGAGTGATTTTGCTGCCGCAAAATGGACCGCAGAAATGCATCTTTCTGCCAAAATTTCCTTTACTCATCGGCTCATTTTTCAACCCAAAAAGGCTTGTTCTGCGGTCGCATAATGCACCGCAAAACAGTTCTGCGCTCACATAATCGACCGCAGATTTGCACCCTCATCTGACCAGCTTCTGCCCATTCTACGGCTAGTATGC
>AWOL01S0030609.1:0-26891 GCA_000715115.1 Nicotiana otophora
GTCTCATTGTTCGTCCCAAAAAGACTTGTTCTGCGGTCGCATAATGCACCGCAAAATAGTTCTATGGTCACATAATCGACCGCAGACTTGCACCTTCACCTGCCCAGCTTCTGCCCGTTCTGCGGCCATAATGCGGCCCGCAGAGTGATTCTGCGATGGAAAAATGGACCGCACAAATGCATCTCTATGCCAAAATTTCCTTTACTCATCGGCTCATTGTGAAACCCAAAAAGACTTGTTCTGCGGTCGCATAATGCACTGCAAAACAGTTTTGTGGTCGAATAATCGACCGCAGATTTGCACCCTCACCTGCCCAGCTCCTGCCTATTCTGCGGTTAGTATGTGTCCCGCAGATTGATTTCGCAGCTGCAGAATGGACCGCAAAAATGCATATTTATGCAAAAATTTCCTTTACTCATCGGCTCATTGTTCAACCCAAAAAGACTTGTTCTACGGTCGCATAATACTCCGCAAAATAGTTTTGTGGTCACATAATCGACCGCAGATTTGCACCCTCACCTGCCCAGCTTCTGCCCCTTTTGCGGCTATTATATGGCCCGCAGAATGATTCTGCGGCCGCAAAATGGACCTCAAAAATGCATATTTATGCCAAAATTTCCTTTACTTATCGGCTCATTGTTCAACCCAAAAAGACTTGTTCTGCGATCACATAATGCACCGTAAATATTTATGCGGTCGCATAATCGACCGCAGATTTGCACCCACACTTGCCCAGCTTTTGCCCATTCTACGGCCATTATGCATCTCGAAGAGTACTTTAGCGGCCGCAAAATGGACCGCAAAAATGCATATTTATGCCAAAATATCCTTTACTCATCGGCTCATTGTTCCACCAAAAAAGACTTGTTCTACGGTCGCATAATGCTCCGCAGAATAGTTCTGTGGTCACATAATCGACCGTAGATTTGCACCCTCACCTGCCCAGATTCTGCCCGTTTTGCATCTATTATGCGGCCCGCAGAATGATTCTGATACCGCAAAATGGTCCGCAGAAATGTATCTTTCTGCAAAACATTTCCTTTACTTATCGGCTAATTGTTCAACCCAAAAAGACTTGTTCTGCGATCACATAATACACCGCAAAATATTTCTGCGGTCGCATAATCGACCGCATATTTGCACCCACACTTGCCCAGCTTCTACCTGTTTTGCGGCAATTACGCGGCCCGCAGAATGATTCTGCGACCGCAAAATGGTCCGCAAAAATGTATCTTTCTGCCAAACTTTCCTTTACTTATCGGCTCATTGTTCGACCCAAAAAGATTTGTTCTGCAATCACATAATGCATCGTAAAATATGTCTGCAGTTGCATAATCGGCCACAGATTTGCACCCACACCTGCCCAGCTTCTGCCCATTCTACGACCATTATGCATCCTGTAGAGTGATTCTGCAGCCGCAAAATTGACCGCTACGATGCATCTTTCTGCCAAAATTTTCTTTACTCATCGACTCATTGTTCAACTCTAAAAGACTTGTTCTGCAGTCGTATATTACACCGCAAAATAGTTCTGCGGTCGCATAATCGACCACATATTTGCACCCTCACCTGTTTAGCTTCTGCCCATTCTGCGGCTAGTATGCAGCCCGTATAGTGATTCCTCGGTCGCAAAATGGACCGCAAAAATGCAAATTTATACCAAAAGTTCCTTCACTTATCGGCTTATTGTTCAAACCAAAAAGACTTGTTCTGCGATCGCATAATGCACCGCAAAATATTTCTGCGGTCGGATAATCGACCGCGGATTTGCACCCACACCNCGGTCCGCAAAAATGTATCTTTCTGCCAAAATGTCCTTTACTTATCGGCTCATTGTTCGACCCAAAAAGACTTGTTCTGCAATCACATAATGCATCGTAAAATATATCTGCAGTTGCATAATCGACCACATATTTGCACCCATACCTGCCCAGCTTCTGCCCATTCTACGACCATTATGCATCCTGCAGAGTGATTCTGCGGCCGCAAAATTGACCGCAACGATGCATCTTTCTGCCAAAATTTCCTTTACTCACCGGCTCATTGTTCAACCCTAAAAGACTTGTTCTGCAGTCGTATATTGCACCGCAAAATAGTTCTGCGGTCGCATAATCGACCACAGATTTGCACCCTCACCTGTTTAGCTTCTGCCCATTCTGCGGCTAGTATGCAGCCCGTATAGTGATTCCTCGGTAGCAAAATGGACCGTAAAAATGCAAATTTATACCAAAGGTTCCTTCACTTATCGGCTTATTGTTCAACCCAAAAAGACTTGTTCTGCGATCGCATAATGCACCGTAAATTATTTCTGCGGTCAGATAATCGACCGCGGATTTGCACCCACACCTGCCCAGCTTCTGCCCATTCTACGACCATTATGCATCCCGTAGAGTGATTTTGTGGCCGCAATATGGACCGCAAAAATGCATCTTTCTGCTAATATTTACTTTTCTTATGGCGCATTATTCAACCCAAAGAGACTTGTTCTGCGGTCACATAATGCACCGCAAAATATTTCTGCGATCGAATAATCGACCGCAGATTTGCACCCACACCTGCCCAGCTTCTGCCCATTCTACGGCCATTATGCATCCTGCAGAGTGATTCTGCGGCCGCAAAATGGACCGCAACGATGCATCTTTCTGCCAAAATTTCCTTTACTCAGCGGCTCATTGTTCAACCCTAAAAGACTTGTTCTGCAGTTATATATTGCACCGCAAAATAGTTCTGCGGTCGCATAATTGACCACAGATTTGCACCCTCACCTGTTTAGCTTCTGCCCATTCTGCGGCTAGTATGCAGCCCTTATAGTGATTCCTCGGTAGCAAAATGGACCGCAAAAATGCAAATTTATACCAAAAGTTCCTTCACTTATCGGCTTATTGTTCAACCCAAAAAGACTTGTTCTGCGATCGCATAATGCACCGCAAAATATTTCTGCGGTCAGATAATCGACCGCGGATTTGCACCCACACCTGCCCAGCTTCTGCCCATTCTACGACCATTATGCATCCCGTAGAGTGATTTTGTGGCCGCAATATGGACCGCAGAAATGCATCTTTCTGCCAATATTTACTTTACTTATGGCTCATTGTTCAACCCAAAGAGACTTGTTCTGCGGTCACATAATGCACCGCAAAATATTTCTGCGATCGCATAATCGACCGCAGATATGCACCCACACCTGCCCAGCTTCTACCCATTTTACGGCCATTATGCGGCCTACAAAATGATTCTGCGATCGCAAAATGGTCCGCAGAAATGTATCTTCCTGCCAAAATTTCCTATACTCATCGGCTCATTGTTCAACCCAAAATGACTTGTTCTGCTGTCGCATAATGCACCGCAAAACAGTTTTGCGCTCACATAATCGACCGCAGATTTGCACCCTCCTCTGACCAGCTTCTGCCCATTCTACGGCTAGTATGTGTCCCGCAAAGTGATTCCGCGGCCGTAAAATCGACCGCAAAATACATATTTATGCCAAAATTTCCTTTACTCATCGGCTCATTGTTCAACCCAAAATGACTTGTTCTGGCTGTCGCATAATGCACCGCAAAACAGTTTTGCGCTCACATAATCGACCGCAGACTTGCACCTTCTCCTGCCCAGCTTCTGCCCGTTCTGCGGCCATAATGCGGCCCGCAGAGTGATTCTGCGATGGCAAAATAGACTGCAGAAATGCATCTTTTTGCCAAAATTTCCTTTTCTCATCGGCACATTGTTAAACCCAAAAAGTATTGTTTTGCGGTCGCATAATGCACCGCAAAACTGTTTTGTGGTCGAATAATCGACCGCAGATTTGCACCCTCACCTGCCCAGCTGCTGCCCATTCTGCGGCTAGTATGTGTCCCGCAGATTGATTTCGCAGCTGCAAAATGGACCACAAAAATTCATATTTATGCCAAAATTTCCTTTACTCATCGGCTCATTGTTCAACCCAAAAAGACTTGTTCTACGGTCGCATAATGCTCCGCAAACTAGATTTGTGATCATATTATCGACCGCAGATTTACACCCACACCTGCCCAGCTTCTGCCCATTCTACGGCCATTATGCATCCTGAAGAGTGATTCTGCGGCCGCAAAATTGACCGCAACGATGCATTTTTCTACCAAAATTTCCTTTACTCATCGGCTCATTGTTCAACCCTAAAAGACTTGTTCTGCGGTCGTATATTGCACCGCAAAATAGTTCTGCGGTCGCATAATCGACCACAGATTTGCACCCTCGCCTGTTTAGCTTCTGCCCATTCTGCGGCTAGTATGCAGCCCGTATAGTGATTCCTCGGTCGCAAAATGGACCGCAAAAATGCAAATTTATACCAAAAGTTCCTTCACTTATCGGCTTATTGTTCAACCCAAAGAGACTTGTTCTGCGGTCACATAATGCACCGTAAAATATTTCTGCGGTCGGATAATCGACCGCAGATTTGCACCCACACCTGCCCAGCTTCTGCCTATTCTACGACCATTATGCATCCCGTAGAGTGATTTTGCGGCCGCAATATGGACCGCAGAAATGCATCTTTCTGCCAATATTTACTTTACTTATGGCTCATTGTTCAACCCAAAGAGACTTGTTCTAGCGGTCACATAATGCACCGCAAAATATTTCTGCGATCGCATAATCGACCGCAGATTTGCACCCACACCTGCCCAGCTTCTGCCCATTCTACGGCCATTATGCATCCCGCAGAGTGATTTTGCGGCCGCAAAATGGACCGCAGAAATGCATCTTTCTGCCAAAATGTTCTTTACCCATCGGCTCATTGTTCAACCCAAAAAGACTTGTACTGCGGTCGCATAATGCATCGCAAAACAGTTCTGCGCTCACATAATCGACCGTAGATTTGCACCCTCATCTGACCAGCTTCTGCCCATTCTACGGCTAGTATGCGTCCTGCAGAGTGATTCCGTGGCCGTACAATAGACCGCAAAAATACATATTTATGCCAAAATTTCCTTTACTCATCGGCTCATTGTTCGTCCCAAAAAGACTTGTTCTGCGGTCGCGTAATGCACCGCAAAATAGTTCTATGGTCACATAATCGACCGCAGACTTGCACCTTCACCTGCCCAGCTTCTGCCCGTTCTGCGGCCATAATGCGGCCCGCAGAGTGATTCTGCGATGGAAAAATGGACCGCACAAATGCATCTTTCTGCCAAAATTTCCTTTACGCATCGGCTCATTGTGAAACCCAAAAAGACTTGTTCTGCGGTCGCATAATGCACAACAAAACAGTTTTGTGGTCGAATAATCGACCGCAGATTTGCACCCTCACCTACCCAGCTTCTTCGCATTCTGCGGCTAGTATGTGTCCCGCAGATTGATTTTGCAGCTACAAAATGGACCGCAAAAATGCATATATATGCAAAAATTTCCTTTACTCATCGGCTCATTGTTCAACCCAAAAAGACTTGTTCTACGGTCGTATAATACTCCGCAAAATAGTTTTGTGGTCACATAATCGACCGCAGATTTGCACCCTCACCTGCCCAGCTTCTGCCCGTTTTGCGGCCATTATATGGCCCGCAGAATGATTCTGCGGCCGCAAAATGGGCCGCAAAAATGCATATTTATGCCAAAATTTTCTTTACTTATCGGCTCATTGTTCAACCCAAAAAGACTTGTTCTGCGATCACATAATGCACCGTAAATATTTATGCGGTCACATAATCGACCGCAGATTTGCACCCACACCTGCCTAGCTTTTGCCCATTCTACGGCCATTATGCATCTCGAAGAGTAATTTAGCGGCCGCAAAATGGACCGCAAAAATGCATATTTATGCCAAAATTTCCTTTACTCATCGGCTCATTGTTCAACCAAAAAAGACTTGTTCTACGGTCTCATAATGCTCCGCAAAATAGTTCTGTGGTCACATAATCGACCGTAGATTTGCACCCTCACCTGCCAAGATTCTGCCCGTTTTGCGGCCATTATGCGGCCCGCAGAATGATTCTGATACCGCAAAATGGTCCGCAGAAATGTATCTTTCTGCAAAACATTTCCTTTACTTATCGGCTAATTGTTCAACCCAAAAAGGCTTGTTCTGCGATCACATAATACACCGCAAAATATTTCTGCGGTTGCATAATTGACCACATATTTGCACCCACACCTGCCCAGCTTCTACCTGTTTTGCGGCAATTATGCGGCCCGCAGAATGCTTCTGCGACCGCAAAATGGTCCGTAAAAATATATCTTTCTGCCAAAATTTCCTTTACTTATCGGCTCATTGTTCGACCCAAAAAGACTTGTTCTACAATCACATAATGCATCGTAAAATATGTCTGCAGTTGCATAATCGACCACAGATTTGCACCCACACCTGCCCAGCTTCTGCCCATTCTACGACCATTATGCATCCTGTAGAGTGATTCTGCGGCCGCAAATTGACCGCAACGATGCATCTTTCTGCCAAAATTTCCTTTACTCATCGACTCATTGTTCAACCCTAAAAGACTTGTTCTGCAGTCGTATATTACACCGCAAAATAGTTCTGCGGTCGCATAATCGACCACATATTTGCACCGTCACCTGTTTAGCTTCTGCCCATTCTGCGGCTAGTATGCAGCCTATATAGTGATTCCTCGGTCGCAAAATGGACCGCAAAAATGCAAATTTATACCAAAAGTTCCTTCACTTATCGGCTTATTGTTCAACCCAAAAAGACTTGTTCTGCGATCGCATAATGCACCGCAAAATATTTCTATGGTCGGATAATCGACTGCGGATTTGCACCCACACCTGCCCAGCTTCTGCCCATTCTACGACCATTATGCATCCCGTAGAGTGATTTTGCGGCCGCAATATGGACCGCATAAATGCATCTTTCTGCCAATATTTACATTACTTATGTCTCGTTGTTCAACCCAAAGAGACTTGTTTTGCGGTCACATAATGCACCGCAAAATATTTCTGCGATCGTATAATCGACCGCAGATTTGCACCCACACCTGCCCAGCTTCTGCCCATTCTACGGCCATTATGCATCCCGCAGAGTGATTTTGCGGCCGCAAAATGGACTGCAGAAATGCATCTTTCTGCCAAAATATTCTTTACTCATCGGCTCATTGTTCAACCCCAAAAGACTTGTTCTGCGGTCGCATAATGCACCGCAAAATAGTTCTGCGTTCACATAATCGACCGCAGATTTGCACCCTAATCTGACCAGCTTCTACCCATTCTACGGCTAGTATGCGTCCCTCAGAGTGATTCTGCGGCCGTAAAATCGACCGCAAAATACATATTTATGCCAAAATTTCCTTTACTCATCGGCTCATTGTTCGACCCAAAAAGACTTGTTCTACGGTCGCATAATGCACCGCAAAATAGTTCTATAGTCACATAATCGACCGCAGACTTGCACCTTCTCCTGCCCAGCTTCTGCCCGTTCTGCGGCCATAATGCGGCCCGAAGAGTGATTCTGCGATGGCAAAATGGACCGCAGTAATGCATCTTTTTGCCAAAATTTCCTTTACTCATCGGCTCATTGTTAAACCCCAAAAGACTTGTTTTGCGGTCGCATAATGCACCGCAAAACAGTTTTGTGGTCAAATAATCGACCGCAGATTTGCACCCTCACCTGCCCAGCTGCTGCCCATTCTGCGGCTAGTATGTGTCCCGCAGATTGATTTCGCAGCTGCAAAATGGATCGCAAAAATGCATATTTATGCCAAAATGTCCTTTACTCATCGGCTCATTGTTCAACCCAAAAAGACTTGTTCTACAGTCGCATAATGCTCCGCAAAATAGATTTGTGGTCACATAATCGACCGCAGATTTGCACCCTCACCTGCCCAGCTTCTGCCCGTTTTGCGGCCATTATATGGCCCGCAGAATGATTCTGAGACCGCAAAATGGTCCGCAGAAATGTATCTTTCTGCAAAAATGTTCCTTTACTTATCGGCTCATTGTTCAACCCAAAAAGACTTGTTCTGCGATCACATAATGCACCATAAATATTTATGCGGTCGCATAATCAACTGCAGATTTGCACCCACACCTGCCAAGCTTTTGCCCATTCTACGGCCATTATGCATCTCGAAGAGTAATTTGGCGGTCGCAAAATAGACCGCAAAAATGCATATTTATGCCAAAATTTCCTTTACTCATCGGCTCATTGTTCAACCAAAAAAGACTTGTTCTACGATCGCATAATGCTCCGCAAAATAGTTCTGTGGTCACATAATCGACCGTAGATTTGCACCCTCACCTGCCCAGCTTCTGCCCGTTTTGCGGCCATTATGCGGCCCGCATAATGATTCTGATACCGCAAAATGGTCCGCAGAAATGTATCTTTCTGCAAAATATTTCCTTTACTTATCGGCTAATTGTTCAACCCGGAAAGACTTATTCTGCGATCACATAATACACCGCAAAATATTTCTGCGGTCGCATAAGCGACCGCATATTTGCACCCACATCTGCCCAGCTTCTACCTAGTTTGCGGCAATTACGCGGCCCGCAGAATGATTCTGCGACCGCAAAATGGTCCGCAAAAATGTATCTTTCTGCCAAAATTTCCTTTATTTATCGGCTCATTGTTCGACCCAAAAAGACTTGTTCTGCAATCCCATAATGCATCGTAAAATATTTCTGCAGTTGCATAATCGACCACAGATTTGCACCCACACCTGCCCAGCTTCTGCCCATTCTACGACCATTATGCATCTTGCAGAGTGATTCTGCGGCCGCAAAATTGACCGCAACGATGCATCTTTCTGCCAAACTTTCCTTTACTCATCGGCTTATTGTTCAACCCTAAAAGACTTGTTCTGCGGTCGTATAGTGCACCGCAAAATAGTTTTGCGGTTGCATAATCGACCACAGATTTGCACCCTCACCTAATTAGCTTCTGCCCATTCTACGGCTAGTATGCAGCTCGTAGAGTTATTCCTCGGTCGCAAAATGGACCGCAAAAATACAAATTTATACCAAAGGTTCCTTCACTTATTGGCTCATTGCTCAACCCAAAAAGACTTGTTCTGCGATCGCATAATGCACCGCAAAATATTTCTGCGGTCGCATACTCGACTGCAGATTTGCACCCACACCTGCCCAGCTTTGGCCCATTCTACGGCCATTATGCATCTCGTAGAGTAATTTTGCGGCCGCAAAATAGACCGCAGAAATGCATCTTTCTGCCAAAATTTCCTTTACTCGTCGTCTCATTGTTCAACCAAAAAAGACTTGTTCTGCGGTCACATAATGCACCGCAAAATATTTCTGCGATCGCATAATCGACCACAGATTTGCACCCACACCTGCCCAGCTTCTGCCCATTCTACGGCCATTATGCATCTCGCAGAGTGATTTTGCGGCCGCAAAATGGACCACAGAAATGCATCTTTCTGCCAAAATTTTCTTTACTCATCGGCTCATTGTTCAACCTAAAAAGACTTGTTCTGCGGTCGCATAATGCACCGCAAAACAGTTCTGCGCTCACATAATCGACCGCAGATTTGCACCCTCATCTGACCAGCTTCTGCCCATTCTACGGCTAGTATGTGTCCCGCAGAGTGATTCCATGGCCGTAAAATCGACCGCAAAAATACATATTTATGCCAAAATTTCCTTTACTCATCGACTCATTGTTCGACCCAAAAAGACTTGTTCTGCGGTCGCATAATGCACCGCACAATAGTTCTATGGTCACATAATCGACCGCAGACTTTCACCTTCACCTGCCCAGCTTCTGCCCGTTCTGCGGCCATAATGCAGCCTGCAGAGTGATTCTGCGATGGCAAAATGGACCGCAAAAATGCATCTTTCTGCCAAAATTTCCTTTACTCATCGGCTCATTGTGAAACCCAAAAAGACTTGTTCTGCGGTCGCATAATGCATCGCAAAATAGTTTTACGGTCGAATAATCGACCGCAGATTTGCACCCTCACCTGCCCAGCTTCTACCCATTCTGCGGCTAGTATGTGTCCCGCAGATTGATTTCGCATCTCCAAAATGGACCACAAAAATGCATATTTATGCCAAACTTTCCTTTACTCATCGGCTCATTGTTCAACCCAAAGAGACTTGTTCTTCGGTCGCATAATGCTTCGCAAAATAGTTGTTTGGTCACATAATCGACCGCAATTTTGCACCCTCACTTGCCCAGCTTTTGCCCGTTTAGCGGCCATTATATGGCCCGCAGAATGATTCTGAGACCGCAAAATGGTCCGCAGAAATGTATCTTTCTGCAAAAACGTTCCTTTACTTATCAGCGCATTGTTCAACCCAAAAAGACTTGTTCTGCGATCACATAATGCACCATAAATATTTATGCGGTCGCATAATCGACCGCAGATTTGCACCCACACCTGCCCAGCTTCTACCCGTTTTGCGGCCATTATGCGGCCCGCAGAATGATTCTACGATCGCAAAATGGTCCACAGAAATGTATCTTCTTCCCAAAATTTCCTATACTCATTGGCTCATTGTTTAACCCAAAATGACTTGTTATGCGGTCGCATAATGCACCGAATAATAGTTATGCGGTCGCATAATCGACCGCAGATTTGCACCCTCACCTGCCCAGCTTCTGCCCATTCTACGGGTAGTACGCGGCCCGTAGAGTGATTCTGCGGCCGCAAAATGGACCGCAAAAATGCATATTTATGCCAAAATTTCCTTTACTTATTGGCTCATTGTTCAACTCAAAAAGACTTGTTCAGCGATTACATAATGCACCAAAAAATATTTCAGCAGTCGCATAATCAACCGCAGATTTGTACCTACTCCTGCCCAGATTTTGCCCATTCTACGGCTATTATGCATCCCGTAGAGTGATTTTGCGGCCACAAAATGGACCGCAGAAATGCATCTTTCTGCCAAACTTTCCTTTACTCATCGGCTCATTGTTCAACCTAAAAAGACTTGTTCTGTGGTAGCATATTGCACCGCAAACTATTTCTGGTCGCATCATCGACCGCATATTTGCATTCACACCTGCCCAGCTTCTGCCCGTTTTGCTGCCATTATGCGGCCCGCGGAATATTTCTGCGACCGCAAAATGGTCCGCAGAAATGTATCTTTCTGCCAAAATTTCCTTTACTCATCGGCTTATTGTTCAACCCAAAAGGACTTGTTCTACTGTCACATAATGCACCGCAAAACAGTTCTGCGGTCGCATAATCGACCGCAGATTTGCACCCTCACCTACCCAACTTCTACCCATTCTACGGCTAGTATGCGGTCCGCAGAGTGATTCCGCGGCCGCAAAATGGACCGCAAAAATGCATATTTATGCCAAACTTTCCTTTACTCATCGGCTCATTGTTCGACCCAAAAAGACTTGTTCTGCGATCGCATAATGCACCCCAAAATATTTCTGCGGTCGCATGAGGGATTTTGCGACCGCAAAAATGCATCTTTCTGCCAAATTACCTTTAGTTATCGGCTCATTGTTCGACCCAAAAAGACTTGTTCTGCGATCGCATAATGCACCCCAAAATATTTCTGCGGTCGCATGAGGGATTTTGCGACCGCAAAAATGCATCTTTCTGCCAAATTACCTTTAGTTATCGGCTCATTGTTCAACCCCAAAAGACTTGTTCTGCGATCGCATAATGCACCCCAAAATATTTCTGCGGTCGCATGAGGGATTTTGCGACCGCAAAAATGCATCTTTCTGCCAAAATTTCCTTTACTCATCGTCTCATTGTTCAACCAAAAAAGACTTGTTCTGCGGTCACATATTGCACCGCAAAATAGTTTTGCGGTCGCATATTCGACCGCAGATTTGCACCCTCACCAACCCAGCTTCTGCCCATTCTGTGGCTAGTATGCGTCCGGCAGAGTGATTCCGTGGCCGTAAAATGGACCGCAAAAATGAATATTTAGGCCAAAATTTCCTTTACTCATTGGCTCATTGTTCGACCCAAAAAGACTTGTTCTGCGGTCGCATAATGCACCGCAAAATAGTTTTATGGTCACATAATCGACTGCAGATTTACACCTTCACCTGCCCAGCTTCTGCTCGTTCTACGACCATTATGCGGCTCGCAGAATGATTCTGCGACCGCAAAATGGTCCGCAAAAATGTATCTTTCTGCCAAACTTTCCTTTACTTATCGGCTCATTGTTCAACCCAAAAATACTTGTTCTGCGATCACATAATGCACCGCAAAATATTTCTGCGGTCGCATAATCGACCGCAGATTTGCACCCACACCTGCCCTGCTTTTGCCCAATCTACGGCCATTATGCATCTCGTAGAGTGATTTTGCGGCCGCAAAATGGACCGCAAAAATGCATATTTATGCCAAAATTTCCTTTACTCATCGGCTCATTATTCAACCTAAAACGACTTGTTCTACGGTAGCATAATGCTCCGCAAAATAGTTCAGTGGTCACATAATCGACCGCAGATTTGCACCCTCACTTGCCCAGCTTCTGCCCGTTTTGCAGCCATTATGCGGCTCGCAGAATGATTCTGATACCGCAAAATGGTCCGCAGAAATGTATCTTTCTGCAAAACATTTCCTTTACTTATCGGTTCACTATTCAACCCCAAAAGACTTGTTCTGCGATCACATAATGCACCGCAAAATATTTCTGCGATCGCATAATCCACCGCAGATTTGCACCCACACCTNATTTCCTTTACTTATCGGTTCACTATTCAACCCCAAAAGACTTGTTCTGCGATCACATAATGCACCGCAAAATATTTCTGCGATCGCATAATCGACCGCAGATTTGCACCCACGCCTGCCATGCTTCTACCCGTTTTTCGGCCATTATGCGGCCTGCAGAATGATTCTGCGACCGCCAAATGGTCCGCAGAAATGTATATTTCTGCCAAAATTTCCTTTACTCATCGGCTCATTGTTCAACCTAAAAAGACTTGTTTTGCGGTCGCATAATGCACCGCGAAACAGTTCTGCGCTCGCATAATCGACCGTAGATTTGCACCCTTACCTGCCTAGCTTCTGCCCATTCTACGGCTAATATGCGGCCCGTAGAGTGATTCCGCGGCCGCAAAATGGACCGCAAAAATACATATTTATGCCATAATTTCCTTTACTGATCGGCTCATTATTCAACCCAAAAAGACTTGTTCAGCGATTGCATAATGCACCGCAAAATATTTTAGCGGTCGCATAATCGACCGCAGATTTGTACCCACTCCTGCCCAGCTTCTGCCCATTCTACGGCCATTATGCATCCCGTAGGGTGATTTTGCGGCCGCAAAATGGAGCGCAGAAATGCATCTTTCTGCCAAAATTTCCTTTACTCATCGGCTCATTGTTCAACCCAAAAAGACTTGTTCTGCGGTCGCATATTGCACCGCAAAACAATTCTGCGCTCATATAATCGACCGTAGATTTGCACCCTTATCTGCCCAGCTTCTGCCCATTCTACGGCTAGTATGCGGCTCGCAGAGTGATTCTGCGACCGCACAATAGACTGCAGAAATGCATCTTTCTGCCAAAATTTCTTTAGTCATCGGCTCATTATTCAACCCAAAAAGACTTGTTCTATGGTAGCATATTGCACCGCAAACTATTTCTGCGGTCGCATCATCGACCGGATATTTGTACCCATACCTGCCCAGCTTCTGCCCATTTTGCGGCCATTATGCGGCCCGCAGAATGATTCTGCGACCGCAAAATGGTCCGCAGAAATGTATCTTTCTGCCAAAATTTCCTTTGCTCATCGGCTTATTGTTCAACCCAAAAAGACTTGTTCAGCGGTCGCATAATTCACCGCAAAATAGTTCTGCGGTCGCATAATCGACCACAGATTTGCACCCTCACCTGCCCAACTTCTACCCATTCTACGGCTAGTATGCGGCCCGCAGAGTGATTCCGCGGCCGCTAAATGGACCGCAAAAATGCATATTTATGCCAAAATTTCCTTTACTCATCGGCTCATTGTTCGACCCAAAAAGACTTGTTCTGCGGTCGCATAATGCACCGCAAAATAGTTCTGTGGTCACATAATCGACCGCAGATTTGTACCCACACCTGCTCAGCTT
This sequence comes from Nicotiana otophora, assembly GCA_000715115.1. Classification (NCBI taxonomy): domain Eukaryota; kingdom Viridiplantae; phylum Streptophyta; class Magnoliopsida; order Solanales; family Solanaceae; genus Nicotiana; species Nicotiana otophora. Next base: position 13,985 of record AWOL01S0030609.1, read on the forward strand.
CTTCCCATTCTACTGCCGTTATGCAGCCCCCAAAATGGACTGCAGAAATGCATCTTTCTGCCCAATTACCTTTAGTTATCGGCTCATTGTTCAACCCCAAAAGACTTGTTCAGCGATCGCATAATGTACCGCAAAATATTTCTGCGGTCGCACATTCGACCGCAGATTTGCACCCATACCTGCCCTGCTTTTGCCCGTTCTACGGCCATTATGCATCCCGCAGAGTGAATTTGCGGCCGCAAAATGGACGGACCGCAAAAATGCATATTTATGCCAAAATTTCCTTTACTCATCGGCTCATTATTCAACCCAAAACGACTTATTCTACGGTCGAATAATGCTCCGTAAAATAGTTCTGTGGTCACATAATCGACCGCAGATTTGCACCCTCACTTGCCCAACTTCTGCCCGTTTTGCGGCCATTATGCGGCTCGCAGAATGATTCTGATACCGCAAAATAGTCCGCAGAAATGTATCTTTCTGCAAAAAATTTCCTTTACTTATCGGTTCACTGTTCAACCCCAAAAGACTTGTTCTGCGATCACATAATGCACCGTAAATTATTTCTGCGGTCGCATAATCGACCGCAGATTTGCACCCATACCTGTCATGCTTCAACCCGTTTTTTCGGCCATTATGCGGCCCGCAAAATGATTCTGCGAGCGCCAAATGGTCAGCAGAAATGTATATTTCTGCCAAAATTTCCTTTGCTCATCGGCTCATTGTTCAACCCAAAAAGACTTGTTTTGCGGTCGCATAATGCACCGCAAAACTGTTCTGCGCTCGCATAATAGACCGCAGATTTGCACCCTCACCTGCCCAGCTTCTGCCCATTCTACGGCTAGTATGCGGCCCGTAGAGTGATTCTGCGGCCGCAAAATAAACCGCAAAAATACATATTTATGCAAAAATTTCCTTTACTTATCGGCTCATTGTTCAACCCAAAAAGACTTGTTCAGCGATTGCATAATGCACCGCAAAATATTTTAGCGGTCGCATAATCGACCGCAGATTTGCAGCCACTCCTGCCCAGCTTCTGCCCATTCTACGGCTAGTATGCGGCCCGTAGAGTGATTCTGCGGCCGCAAAATAAACCGCAAAAATACATATTTATGCAAAAATTTCCTTTACTTATCGGCTCATTGTTCAACCCAAAAAGACTTGTTCAGCGATTGCATAATGCACCGCAAAATATTTTAGCGGTCGCATAATCGACCGCAGATTTGCAGCCACTCCTGCCCAGCTTCTGCCCATTCTACGGCTAGTATGCGGCCCGTAGAGTGATTCTGCGGCCGCAAAATAAACCGCAAAAATACATATTTATGCAAAAATTTCCTTTACTTATCGGCTCATTGTTCAACCCAAAAAGACTTGTTCAGCGATTGCATAATGCACCGCAAAATATTTTAGCGGTCGCATAATCGACCGCAGATTTGCAGCCACTCCTGCCCAGCTTCTGCCCATTCTACGGCCATTATGCATCCCGTAGAGTGCTTTTTCGGCCGCAAAATGGACCGCAGAAATGCATCTTTCTGCCAAAATTGTCTTTACTCATCGGCTCATTGTTCAACCCAAAAAGACTTGTTCTGGGTCGCATATTGCACCGCAAAACAATTCTGCGCTCGTATAATCGTCCGTAGATTTGCACCCTTATCTTCCCAGCTTCTGCCCATTCTACGGCTAGTATGCGGCCCGCAGAGTGATTCTGCGACCGCAAAATGGACTGCAAAAATGCATCTTTCTACCAAAATTTCTTTACTCATCGGCTTATTGTTCAACCCAAAAAGACTTGTTCTACGGTAGCATATTGCACCGCAAACTATTTCTGCGGTCGCATCATCGACCGCATATTTGCACCCATACCTGCGCAGCTTCTGCCCGTTTTGCGGCCATTGGGCGGCCCGCAGAATGATTCTGCGACCGCAAAATGGTCTGCAGAAATGTATCTTTCTGCCAAAATTTCCTTTGCTCATCGGCTTATTGTTCAACCCAAAAACACTTGTTCAGCGATCGCATAATTCACCGCAAAACAGTTCTGCAGTCGAATAATCGACCGCAGATTTGCACTCTCACCTCCCCAACTTCTACCCATTCTACGGCTTGTATGCGGCCCGCATAGTGATTCCGCAGCCACAAAATAGACCGCAAAAATGCCTATTTATGCCAAAATTTCCTTTACTCATCGGCTCATTGTTCGACCCAAAAAGACTTGTTCTGCGGTCACATAATGAACCGCAAAATAGTTCTGTGGTCACATAATCGATCGCAGATTTGTACCCACACCTGCCCAGCTTCTTCCCATTCTACGGCCGTTATGCAGCTCGCAAAATGGACCGCAGAAATGCATCTTTCTGCCCAATTACCTTTAGTTATCAGCTCATTGTTCAACCCCAAAAGACTTGTTCTGCGATCGCATAATGTACCGCAAAATATTTCTGCGGTCGCATAATCGACCGCAGATGTGCACCCACACCTGCCCTGCTTTTGCCCATTCTACGGCCATTATGCATCCCGCAGAGTGAATTTGCGGCCGCAAAATGGACCGCGGAAAGGCATCTTTCTGCCAAAATTTCCTTTACTCATCGTCTCATTTGTCAACCAAAAAAGACTTGTTCTGCGGTCGCATATTGCACCGCAAAATAGTTTTGCAATCGCATAATCAACCGCAGATTTGTACCCTCACCTGCCCAGCTTCTGCCCATTCTGCGGCTAGTAAGCGTCCCGTAGAGTGATTCCGCGGCCGCCAAATGGACCGCAAAAATGCATATTTATGCCAAAATTTCCTATACTCATCGGCTCATTATTTGACCCAAAACGACTTGTTCTGCGGTCGCATAATGCACCGCAAAATAGTTCTATGGTCACATAATCGACCGTAGATTTGCACCTTCACCTGCCCATCTTCTGCCCGTTCTGCGGCCATTATGCGGCTTGCAGAATGATTCTGCGTCCGCAAAATGGTCCGCAAAAATATATCTTTCTGCCAAAATCTTCTTTACTTATTGGCTCATTGTTCAACCCAAAAATACTTGTTCTGCGATCACATAATGCACCGCAAAATATTTTTGCGGTCGCCTAATCGACCGCAGATTTGCACCCACACCTGCCCAGCTTTTGCCCATTCTACGGCCATTATGCATCTCGAAGAGTGATTTTGCAGCCGCAAAATGGACCGCAGAAATGCATCTTTCTGCCAAAATTTCCTTTACTCGTCGTCTCATTGTTCAACCAAAAACGACTTGTTCTAAGGTCGCATAATGCTCCGCAAAATAGTTCTGTGGTCACATAATCGACCGTAGATTTACACCCTCACCTGCCCAGCTTCTGCCCATTTTGCGGCCATTATGCGGCCCGCAGAATGATTCTGATACCGCAAAATGGTCCACAGAAATGTATCTTTCTGCAAAACATTTCCTTTACTTATCAACTCATTGTTCAACCCAAAAAGACTTGTTCTGCGATCACATAATGTACCGCAAAATATTTTTGCGGTTGCATAATCGATCGCAGATTTGCACCCACAACTGCCAAGCTTCTACCTATTTTGTGGCCATTACGCGGCCCGCAGAATGATTCTGCAACCGCAAAATGGTCCGCAAAAATGTATCTTTCTGCCAAAATTTTCTTTACTTATCGGCTCATTGTTCAACCCAAAAAGACTTGTTCTACAATCACATAATGCACCGCAAAATATTTCTGCAGTCGCATAATCGACCGCAGATTTGCACCCACACTTGCAGAGCTTCTGCCCATTCTATGGCCATTATGAATCATGCAGAGTGATTCTGCGGCCACAAAATTGACCGCAGCGATGCATCTTTGTGCCAAAATTTCCTTTACTCATCGGCTCATTGTTTAACCTTAAAAGACTTGTTCTGCGGTCGTATATTGCACCGCAAAATAGTTCTGCGGTCGCATAATCGACCACAGATTTGCACCCTCACCTGCTTAGCTTCTGCCCATTCTACGGCTAGTATGCAGCCCGTAGAGTGATTCCTCGGTCGCAAAATGGACCGCAAAAATGCAAATTTATACCAAAAGTTCCTTCACTTATTGGCTCATTGTTCAAACCAAAAAGACTTGTTCTGCGATCNGCACCCTCACCTGCTTAGCTTCTGCCCATTCTACGGCTAGTATGCAGCCCGTAGAGTGATTCCTCGGTCGCAAAATGGACCGCAAAAATGCAAATTTATACCAAAAGTTCCTTCACTTATCGGCTCATTGTTCAACCCAAAAAGACTTGTTCTGCGATCGCATAATGCACAGTAAAATATTTCTGCGGTCGCATAATCGACCGCAGATTTGCACCCACACCTGCCCAGCTTCTGCCCATTCTACGACCATTATGCATCCCGTAGAGTGATTTTGCGGCCGCAATATGGACCGCAGAAATGCATCTTTCAGCCAATATTTACTTTACTTATGGCTCATTGTTCCCCCCAAAGAGACTTGTTCTGCGGTCACATAATGCACCGTAAAATATTTCTGCGATCGAATAATCGACCGCAGATTTGCACCCACACCTACCCAGCTTCTGCCCATTCTACGGCTATTATGCATCCCGCAGAGTGATTCTACGGCCGCAAAATGAACCGCGTCAATGCATCTTTCGGCCAACATTTCCTTTACTCATCGGCTCATTGTTCAACCCTAAAAGACTTGTTCTACGGTCGTATATTGCACCGCAAAATAGTTTTGCGGTCGCATAATCGATCACAGATTTGCACCCTAACCTGCTTAGCTTCTGCCCATTCTACGACTAGTATGCGGCCCGTAGAGTGATTCCTCGGTCGCACAATGGACCGTAAAAATGCAGATTTATACCAAAAGTTCCTTTACTTATCGGCTCATTGTTCAACCCATAAAGGCTTGTTCTGCGATCGCATAATGCACCGCAAAATATTTTTGCGGTCGCATAATCGACCGCAGATTTGCACCCACACCTGTCCTGCTTCTGCCCATTCTATGACCATTATGCATCCTACAGAGTGATTCTGCGGCCGCAAAATGGACCGCAACAATGCATCTTTCTGCCAAAAATTCCTTTACTCATCGGCTCATTGTTCAACCCAAAAAGACTTTTTTTGCGGTCCCATAATGCACTGCAAAATAGTTCTGCGGTCGTATAATCGACCGCAGATTTGCACCCACACCTGCCCAGCTTCTGCCCATTCTATGGCCATTATGCATCCCGTAGAGTGATTTTGCGGCGGCAAAATGGACCGCAGAAATGCATCTTTCTGCCAAACTTTTCTTTACTCATCGGCTCATTGTTCAACCCAAAAAAACTTATTTTGCAGTCGCATAAGGCACCGCAAAATAGTTCTGCGCTCGCATAATCGACCGCAGCTATGCACTCTCACCTGCCCAGCTTCTGCCCATTCTATGGCCATTATGCATCCCGTAGAGTGATTTTGCGGCGGCAAAATGGACCGCAGAAATGCATCTTTCTGCCAAACTTTTCTTTACTCATCGGCTCATTGTTCAACCCAAAAAAACTTATTTTGCAGTCGCATAAGGCACCGCAAAATAGTTCTGCGCTCGCATAATCGACCGCAGCTATGCACTCTCACCTGCCCAGCTTCTGCCCATTCTATGGCCATTATGCATCCCGTAGAGTGATTTTGCGGCGGCAAAATGGACCGCAGAAATGCATCTTTCTGCCAAACTTTTCTTTACTCATCGGCTCATTGTTCAACCCAAAAAAACTTATTTTGCAGTCGCATAAGGCACCGCAAAATAGTTCTGCGCTCGCATAATCGACCGCAGCTATGCACTCTCACCTGCCCAGCTTCTGCCCATTCTACGGCTAGTATGCGGCCTGTAGAGTGATTCCGCGGTCGCAAAATGGACTACAAAAATGCATATTTATGCCAAAATTTCCTTTACTTATCGGCTCATTATTCAACCCAAAAAGACTTGTTCAGGGATTGCAAAATGCACCGCAAAATATTTCAGCGGATGCATAATCGACCGCAGATTTGCACTCTCACCTGCCCAGCTTCTGCCCAGCTACTGCCCATTCTATGACTAGTATGCGACTCGTAGAGTGATTCCGCGGCCTAAAAAATGCATATTTATGCAAAAGTTTCTTTTACTTATCGGCTCATTGTTCAACCCAAAAAGACTTGTTCTACGGTCGTATATTGCACCGCAAAATAGTTCTGCGGTCGCATAATCGATCACAGATTTACACCCTCACCTGCTTAGCTTCTGCCCATTCTACGGCTAGTATGCGGCCCGTAGAGTGATTCCTCGGTCGCAAAATTGACCGCAAAAATGCAAATTAATACCAAAAGTTCATTTACTTATCGGATCATTGTTCAACCCAAAAAGACTTGTTCTGCGATCGCATAATGCACCGCAAAATATTTTTGCAGTCGCATAATCGACCGCAACTTTGCATCCACACCTGCCCAGCTTCTGCCCACTCTACGACCATTATGCATCCCACAGAGTGCTTCTGCGGCCGCAAAATGGACCGCAGCAATGCATCTTTCTGCCAAATATTCCTTTACTCATCGGCTCATTGTTCAACCCAAAACGACTTGTTCTGCGGTCGTATAATGCACCGCAAAATAGTTCTACGGTAGTATAATCGACCGCAGATTTGCTCCCACACCTGCCCAGCTTCTGCCCATTCTATGGCCATTATGCATCCCGCAGAGTGATTTTGCGGCTGCAAAATGGACCGCAGAAATGCATCTTTCTGCCAAAAGTTTCTTTAATCATCGGCTCATTGTTCAACCCAAAAAGACTTGTTCTGCGGTCGCATAATGCACCGCAAAACAGTTCTGCGCTCACATAATCGACCGCAGATTTGCACTCTCACCTGCCCGGCTTCTGCCCATTCTATGGCCATTATGCATCCCGCAGAGTGATTTTGCGGCTGCAAAATGGACCGCAGAAATGCATCTTTCTGCCAAAAGTTTCTTTAATCATCGGCTCATTGTTCAACCCAAAAAGACTTGTTCTGCGGTCGCATAATGCACCGCAAAACAGTTCTGCGCTCACATAATCGACCGCAGATTTGCACTCTCACCTGCCCGGCTTCTGCCCATTCTACGGCTAGTATGCGGCCCGTAGAGTGATTCCGCGACTGCTAAATGGACCGCAAAAATGCATATTTACGCCAAAATTTCCTTTACTTATCGTCTCATTGTTCAACCCAAAAAGACTTGTTCAGGGATTGCATAATGCACCGCAAAATATTTCAGCGGTCGCATAACCGACCGCAGATTTGCACTCTCACCTGCCCAGCTTCTGCCCCCCAGCTGCCCAGCTACTACCCATTCTACGACTTGTATGCGACCCGTAGAGTGATTCCGCGGCCTCAAAAATGCATATTTATGCCAAAATTTCCTTAACTAATCGGCTCATTGTTCAACCCAAAAAGCCTTGTTCAGCGATTGCATAATGCACCGCAAAATATTTCAGCAGATTTGTACCCACACCTGCCTAGCTTCTGCCCATTCTACGGCCATTATCCATCCCGTAGAGTGATTGTGCGGCCGCAAAATGAACCGCAGGAATGCATCTTTCTGCCAAAATTTCCTTTACTCATCGGCTCATTGTTCAACCCAATAAGACTTGTTCTGCGGTCGCATATTGCACCGCACAATAGTTCTGCGCTCGCATAATCGACCGCAGATTTGCACCCTCACCTGCCTAGCTTCTGCCCATTTTCTAAATTAGGAAAGATTAGACAGAATCCTACCAATTTTGCGGCTAGTATGTGTCCCGCAGAGTGATTCCGCGGCCGTACAATCGACCGCTAAAATACATATTTATGCCAAAATTTCCTTTTCTCATCAGCTCATTGTTCGACCTAAAAAGACTTGTTCTGCGGTCGTATAATGCACCGCAAAATAGTTCTATGGTCACATAATCGACCGCAGACTTGCACCTTCACCTGCCCAGCTTCTGCCCGTTCTGCGGCCATTATGCGGCCCGCAGAGTGATTTTGCGATGGCAAAATGGACCGCAGAAATGCAACTTTATGCCAAAATTTCCTTTACTCATCGGCTCATTGTTAAACCCAAAAAGACTTATTCTGCGGTAACATAATGCACCGCAAAACAGTTTTGTGGTCGAATAATCGACCGCAGATTTACACCCTCACCTGCCCAGCTTCTACCCATTCTGCGACTAGTATGCGTCCCGCAGAGTGATTTTGCAGCTGCAAAATGGACCGCAAAAATGCATATTTATGCAACAATTTCCTTTACTCATCGTCTCATTGTTCAACCCTAAAAGACTTGTTCTGCGGTTGTATATTGCACCGTAAAATATTTCTGCGGTCGCATCATCGACCGTAGATTTGCACCCATACTTGCCCAGCTTCTGCCCATTTTGCGGCCATTATGCGGCCTGCAAAATGATTCTGAGACCGCAAAATGGTCCGCAGAAATGTAGCTTTCTGCCAAAATTTTCTTTACTCATCAGCTAATTGTTCAACCCAAAAAGACTTGTTCTGCAGTCGCATAATGCACCGCAAAATAGTTCTGCGGTCGCATAATCGACCGCAGATTTGCACCCTCACCTGCCCAACTTCTACCCATTCTACGACTAGTATACGGCCCGCAGAGTGATTCCGCGGCCGCACAATGGACCGCAAAAATGCATATTTATGCCAAAATTTCCTTTGCTCATCGGCTCATTGTTCGACCCAAAAAGACTTGTTTTGTAGTCGCATAATGCACCGCAAATTAGTTCTATGGTCAAATAATCGACCGCATATTTGTACCCACACCTGCCCAGCTTCTTCCCATTCTACGGCCATTATGCAGCCCGCAAAATGATTTTACGGCCGCAAAATGGACCGCAGAAATGCATCTTTATGCCAAATTACCTTTAGTTATTGGCTCATTGTTCAACCCCAAAAGACTTGTTCTGCGATCGCATAATGCAGCGTAAAATAGTTCTGTGGTCACATAATCGACCGCAGATTTTCACCCTCACCTGCCTAGCTTCTGCCCGTTTTGCGGCCATTATGCGGCTCGCAGAATGATTCTGATACCGCAACATGGTCCGCAGAATTGTATCTTTCTGCAAAACATTTCCTTTACTTATCGGCTCATTGTTTAACCCCAAAACACTTGTTCTGCGATCACATAATACACCACAAAATATTTCTGCGGTCGCATAATCGACCGCAGATTTGCACCCACACTTGCCCAGCTTCTACCCATTTTGCGACCATTATGCAGCCCGCAGAATGATTCTGCGACCGCAAAATGGTCCACAGAAATGTATCTTTCTGCCAAAATTTCTTTTACTCATCGGCTCATTGTTCAACCCAAAAAGACTTGTTCTACGGTCGCATAATGCACCGTAAAATAGTTCTGCGGTCGCATAATCAACCGCAAATTTGCACCCTCACCTGCCCAGCTTTTGCCCATTATGCGGCTAGTATGCGTCCTGCAGAGTGATTCCACGGCCGTAAAATGGATCGCAAAAATGCATATTTATGCAAACATTTCCCTTACTCATCGGCTCATTGTTCGACCCAAAAAGACTTGTTCTGCGGTCGCATAATGCACCGCAAAATACTTCTATGGTCACATAATCGACCGCAGATTTGCACCCACACCTGCCCAGCTTATGCACATTCTACGGCCATTATGTATCTCGAAGAGTGATTTTGCGGCCGCAAAATGGATCGCAAAAATGCATATTTATGCCAAAATTTCCTTTACTCATCGGCTCATTGTTCAACCCAAAGGGACTTGTTCTACGGTCGCATAATGCTCCGTAAAATAGTTCTGTAGTCACATAATCGACCGCAGATTTGCACCCTCACCTGCCCAGCTTCTGCCCGTTTTGCGGCCATTATGTAGCTCGCAGAATGATTCTGATACCGCAAAATGGTCTGCAGAAACATATCTCTCTGCAAAAAAAATCCTTTACTTATCGGCTCATTGTTCAACCCAAAAAGACTTGTTCTGCGATCACATAATGCACCGCAAAATATTTCTACGGTCGCATAATCGACCACAGATTTGCGCCCACACATGCCCAGCTTCTACCCGTTTTGCGGCCATTATGCGGCCCGCAGAATGATTCTGCGACCGCAAAATGGTCCGCAGAAATGTATCTTTCTACCAAAATTTCCTTTACTCATCGGCTCATTGTTCAAACCAAAAAGACTTGTTCTGCGGTCGCATAATGCACCGCAAAATAGTTGTGCGGTCGCATAATCGACCGCAAATTTGCACCCTCACCTGCCCAATTTCTACCCATTCGATGGCTAGTATGCAGCCCGCAGAGTGATTCCGCGGCCGCAAAATGGACCGCAAAAATGCATATTAATGAAACACTTTCCTTTACTCATCGACTCATTGTTCCACCCAAAAAGACTTGTTCTACGGTCGCATAATGCTCCGTAAAATAGATCTGTGGTCACATAATCGACCGCAGATTCGCACCTTCACCTGCCTAGCTTCTGCCCGTTTTGCGGTCATTATGGGGCTCGCAGAATGATTCTGATACCACAAAATGGTCCGCAGAAATGTATCTTTCTGCAAACAAATTCCTTTACTTATCTTTTCATTGTTCAACCCCAAAAGACTTGTTCTGCGATCACATAATGCACCGCAAAATATTTTTACAATCGCATAATCGACCGCAGATTTGCACCCACACCTGCCGAGCTTTTTCCCATTCTACGACCATTATGCATCCCGCATAGTGATATTGCGGCCGCAAAATGGACCGCAGAAATGCAACTTTCTGCCAAAATGTCCCTTACTCATCGTCTCATTGTTCAACCATAAAAGACTTGTTCTGCGGTCGCATATTGCACCGCAAAACAGTTTTGCGGTTGCATAATCGACCGCAGATTTGCACCCTCACCTGGCGAGCTTCTGCCCATTCTGCGGCTAGTATGCATCCCACAGAGTGATTCTGCGGCCGCAAAATGGACCGCAAAAATGCATATTTATGCCAATATTTCCTTTACTCATCGGCTCATTGTTCGACCCAAAACGACTTGTTCTGCGGTCGCATAATGCACCGCAAAATAGTTCTATGGTCACAAAATCGACCGCAGATTTGCACGTTCAGCTGCCCAGCTTCTGCCCATTCTGCGGCTATTATGCGGCCCGCAGAATGATTCTGCCACCGCAAAATGGTCCGCAAAAATGTATCTTTCTGCAACATAATTCCTTTACTTATCGGCTCATTGTTCAACCCAAAAAGACTTGTTCTGCGATCACATAATGCACCGCAAAATATTTCTACGGTCGCATAATCGACCGCAGATTTGCACCCACACCTGCCCATCTTCTACCCGTTTTGCGGCCATTATGCTGCCAGCAGAATGATTCTACGATCGCAAAATGGTCCGCAAAAATAAATATTTATGCTACAATTTCCATCATTTATCGGCTCATTGTTCAACCCAAAAAGACTTGTTCAGCGATTGCATAATGAACCGCAAAATAATTCAGTGGTCGCATAATCGACCGTAGATTTGTACCCACACCTGCCCAGCTTCTGCCCATTCTACGGCCATTATGCATCCCGTAGAGTGATTTTGCGGCCGTAAAATGAACCGCAGAAATGCATCTTTCTGTCAAAATTTCCTTTACTCATCGACTCATTGTTCAACCCAAAAAGACTTGTTCTGTTGTCGCATAATGTACCGCAAAACAATTCTGCGCTCGCATAATCGACCGTAGATTTGCACCCTCATCTGCCCAGTTTCTGCCCATTCTACGGCTAGTATACGACCCGCAGAGTGATTCCGCGACCGCAAAATGGACCGCAAAAATGCATATTTATGCCAAAATTTCCTTTACTTATCGGCTCATTGTTCAACCCAAAAAGACTTGTTCTGTTGTCGCATAATGTACCGCAAAACAATTCTGCGCTCGCATAATCGACCGTAGATTTGCACCCTCATCTGCCCAGTTTCTGCCCATTCTACGGCTAGTATACGACCCGCAGAGTGATTCCGCGACCGCAAAATGGACCGCAAAAATGCATATTTATGCCAAAATTTCCTTTACTTATCGGCTCATTGTTCAACCCAAAAAGACTTGTTATGCGATCGCATAATGCACCGCAAAATATTTCTTCGGTCGCATTATCGACCGCAGATTTGCACCCACACCTGCCCAGCTTCTGCCCATTCTACGTCTATAATGCATCCCGCAGAGTGATTCTGCGGCCGCAAAATGGACCGCAGAAATGCATCTTTCTGCCAAAATTTCCTTTACTCATCGGCTCATTGTTCAACCCAAAAAGACTTGTTCTGCTATCGCATAATGCACCGCAAAATAGTTTTGCGGTCGAATAATTGAGCGCAGATTTGCACCCTCAACTGCCCAGCTTCTGCCCATTCTGCAGCTAGTATGCGTCTCACAAAGTGATTTCGCTGCTGCAAAATGGACCGCAAAAATACATATTTATGCAAATATTTCCTTTACTCATCGTCTCATTGTTCAACCCAAAAAGACTTGTTCTGCGGTCGCATAATGCTCCGCAAAATAGTTCTGTGGTCACATAATCGACCGCAGATTTGCACCCTCACCTGCCCAGCTTCTGCCCGTTTTGCGGCCATTATGCGGCCCGTAGAATGATTCTACGACCGCAAAATGGTCCGCAGAAATGTATCTTTCTACAAAAAATTTACTTTACTTATCGGCTCAACGTTCAAGCCAAAAAGACTTGTTCTGCGATCACATAATGCACTGTAAAATATTTCTGCCGTCGCATAATCGACCGCAGATTTGCACCCACACCTGCCCAGCTTCTGCCCATTTTGCGGCCATTATATGGCCCGCAGAATGATTCTGCGACCGCAAAATGGTCTGCATAAATGTATCTTTCTGGCAAAACTTCCTATACTTATCGGCTCATTGTTCAACCCAAAAAGACTTGTTATGCGATTGCATAATGTACC
>AWOL01S0030610.1:3040-43081 GCA_000715115.1 Nicotiana otophora
AAAAAAAAAAAAAACTTGCCCTCTTCATTTCTTCTTACCTGAATAAGTATATGTATCTTCATTCATCCACATTGGTTTTTAAGATGGAAAAAGTTTACAGTAACCGTCTTTGTATTTTTTAAATATCAGAACTACAATAGTACACTACTAAAGTTTCATTTAAATTTTAAAATGAATCAGAAAAAGAGGGTAAAACTGACTCAAATTAGACAAGACTATAGATGCAAATGCAAGAAATTTGTGAGTTTCTAAGAGTTTGATGTCGTTGCTCAGAATATCTATACCACCTTAAATCAGGACCCATTTTACTCAATCTTCACCAAAGATATAGCGCATGTTGCTAAACGCTGTCTACACTATCAATTTACAACCAGAGGCGGCTCAATATCATTGCTGCCTAAAGCTAAACCATAACGAAAGGCCTTAAGTTTTTGTTACAAAAAAGAAAACACTTCATATATATTTTATAGTTGACATTTTTAATGTAGTAAATAATCAAATATACAATATATAGCTATGAAGTAAACTTATCAAAAATAAAATATTTTAGATAAATGTTTGAGTAAAAGTCGAATAATAAAACCTGATTTGATTGATACGTTGATACNGGCCAAAGACATGTCCTCAAAATTAAACTTGTCCGACTTTTTTCAACTTGAATTTGTTCCTATTGAATATTTATACCACCTTAAATCCGGACCCATTTGACTCATTTTACTCAACCTTCACCAAAGATATAGCGCATGTTGCTAAACGCTGTCTACACTATCAATTTACAACCAGAGGCGACTCAATATCATTGGTGCCTAAAGCTAAACCATAACGAAAGGCCTTAAGTTTTTGTTACAAAAAAAAAAACACTTCATATATATTTTATAGTTGACATTTTTAATGTAGTAAATAATCAAATATACAATATATAGCTATGAAGTAAACTTATCAAAAATAAAATATTTTAGATAAATGTTTCAGTAAAAGTCGAATAATAGAACCTGATTTGATTGATACGTTGATACATAGTGACATTTTGATGGTTTAATATTTTGAAAATCTGAAAAACTTAAAATACATGCTATAGCTTTTTATATTCAGTACTCTTCGATCGGGTCGTACCATCAAAGTGAAGTTCTAAAAGGATTTAAAATTTTGACTCAAATTTATAACGAAAAATTCATTCATAGCCCATCGGCCCAAACATATATCACATGGTATCCCAAAATTGTAATATGCATTTTATAGCCCAAAAGTAATTCTAGTGGCTAGCCACAAGATCTGTTTCGTCGGCGGCAGAATAGTCCAAATTGAATCTGATTTTAAATATAAAAACAACAAAAAAAAATAGAATTTTCCTTCATTTCTCAAGCCCTAAACCCTAATCTCTTCTCTCTCCTCTCTCCTCTCTCTCCCTCTCTCTCGCCACCCTCTCCCCCCACGGCAGCATCGCCTTAGCTCCATCACCCGCTTCCATCGACCACCGCCAAACCCCATAAAAATTATATCACCGTTCTCATTTGCTCCTCCTCTTTCCATATCTACAATCCAAATCTTTCAAATCCTCACCAATCTCTCAAAATTCCAAATCCGAAAGCTTAGGCCCTTTTATTTCTTTTGAACTTCACGGAGTTTCAGCCATCACCACCATTCAATATCCACATGAATCGATAGATCTTGAAGTTAGCCTCGTCCCTATACGACGGTGGCCGGAATCCGACAGAGTCGCCGATGACCACAGAAGAAGCAACTCCGCCAACCACGACTCTCGTGACCTTGTCTTTTTTCTCTGATTTTCTCTTATAGTTTTGTGAATATGAAGTTAATACTTTTAAGATCTTTGGCTGAAAATTTAAAACTCTGGCGATCTTGTTACCATTTTCGGCGACTGTGAGGCCATGGACCCCGGTGGCTGGTCTCTCAATGAGAGGAATATTAGAGGAGATAACTATGCATAAAGTTGAAATATATACAAAATAGACTGTCACTATACAAAAATTATAGACTGTCACTATACAATTTATATACAATAGAGTGTCACTATACAAAATGTATACAAAAATAGAATATCATTATACAAAAAAATATATTAAATAGACTGTCACTATACAAAATATACTGTCACTATACAAAAATATACTACTAAATAGACTGGCACTATATAATTTATATACAATAGACTGTCACTATACAAAATATATACAAAATAGACTGTTACTATACAAAGATATACAAAATAGACTGTCACTATACAAAAAATATACAAAATAGACATTTCAGGCTACTAGATGTAATATGTTTGGACCGAAGGGCCATTTCGTGTTAATGAGAAAAAACATGGGCTATTAAAATTTTGATGGGCTATAGAGGGTAGTTTTCTCATTTATAACTAGCTTCTATTGTGATATAGTCATATACTCCATATTTAATATTGTAAGTAAATTTAATACATCGTATAAATATTCTTTTTTGATCCTCCCTTAGTTGACTATCAAAATTAGTCCCAAGAACAATATATAGAGAAAAAGGAATAAGCTTGAAAATATCACAACCCGAAATTTCCACCCTCGGGGCCGTGATGGTGCCTAACATTTCACTTGATACGCAAGCCAACGTTAGAAATAATTTCTAGTCATTTTAACAAATCCAATTAATTGATACCAAGAAACCTAATAAAACTGAAATAAAATAGAATAAACCAAGATAACAGCGATGTCTAAATACAATCCCAGAACTGGTGTCACAAGTTCACGAGCGACTAGAGTATTACAAATAAAAGTCTGAATGAAAGCATAACTTTCTTAAATACAATAAACATCTAGAGAGACATCAAAGGTGACTTCAGGGCTGCGAATGCCAAGAAGTTGTACCTTAAGTTTCCGTCAGGCAATCAATCCGAGCAATCTACTGACTGTCGCTAAGACCGACTCCAAAATATGCACAAGACGTGCAGAGTCTAGTATGAGTACAACCGACCCCATGTGTTCTGTAAGTACCGAGCCTAACCTTGACGAAGTAGTGACGAGGTTAAGGCAGGTCACTTACAATAATCTGTACGCATTATAATTATAATAATAATAATAATAATAGGAAAAGAAAACAGAAAATAACGGCAAAGCCGCAAACTAATGAAAACAACTCAATCCTTGAAATTAGTGAATCCAGAAATATCATCCCTCAGAAGCTCATATGAAAGTACTCGAAGCTAACATAATACAACAACGAATACATTACACATAATCTGTTGCGGCGCGCAACCCGATCCCACCGTACAAACACAATCCTCCCTTATTTCACCATATAAATATCAAGAATAACATGTAAAATCCGTTGTGGCGTGCAACCCGATCCCACCATATAATCAGAATCAATATCATAATCCTCCCTTATTTCACCATATCAAAATTACATATAACATCCCTTGCGGTGGGCAACCCGATCCATATCAATATCAATCCTCCCTTATTCCACCCATTATGGCGTGCAACCCAATCCATAAACAAAATCAATAAAGGCAATCAATTCAACAACTCAATTCACAAGAATCTCTACTATTAAGGAATATGAAAGCAAAATAATAAGGAACCCGTACCAAATGAACGAATATTACGATTGATACAAAGTAACAAGACAAGCCAAATATATGATAGTTAAAGCATACAAGTAAGACAATTAAGGCAAGTAGCAATTAATCATGGAATCATGGAAGAAACGAACATTTCAATACAAGAGTAATAAGTGACAAGTAACAAGTTAAGGCATAAGAAGCAATTAAAGCATGTAATATATAAGACATGGAATAAAATAATTAATGAAATACAGGAAATCATGGAAATAATTATTTTGACGGTGTATATACTCTCGCCACCTCGCATATACGCCGTTACACATGTATTTCACATAACATGTAGTTCACGGGTTCCTAATTTCCTCAAATCAAGGTTAGACCTAATACTTAACTCGCTCCGCAAGCAAATCAAAGCTCAACTAGGGCCTTTCCTCTAAAATTCGCCTCTGAACCAACCGAAGCCAACCAAAATCGACTTAATAACAAAAAACAATGCTAGGGAAATCAATTACAATACATAAAGTTAAGATCTTTACACTTTTTCTAAAAATCAACAAAAGTCAACCCCTGGCCCGCTTGGTCAAAACTTGAGATTCGTACCACAATCCGATTATCCATTCACCCTCGAGCCCGATTATGCGATTAGTTTCGAAATTCGGCCTCAATTTGAGGTCTAAATCCCAATTATATATAAAAAAAAAAACCAATTCTACCCAAATCCCTAACTTCTACCATGAAAATCCTAGATTTAATATTGAAAATACTTGGAAAGTAATAATGGGTAATTGAAAGGAAATAGATTAAAGTTGCTTACCAATGTTTTAGGGAAGAAAATGCTCTTAGAAAATCGCCTCTAGGGAATTTAGGGTTGAGGGTTTGTGAGAAATGAGCTAAATCCCGTCTTCTCAGCTTTATCGCAAATGTGACTTGTGGTTCGCAAATGCGAAGAAACCCACATCTCTGCTGTCATCTCAATTGCGATGATTTGTTCGCAAATGCGAACACTAAACTTCGCAAAAAGCGATCAATTGATCGCAATTGCGATCTCTACTGTTCCCAGACCCTATTTGCAATTGCGAACAAAATGTTTGCAAATGCGATCATGATAGACTTGGCCAGACGTCGCAAATGTGATCCCCCACCTCGCAATTGTGAGGTCTGCAAACCACACCAGCAACAAAGGGTCATCAACTATTCTTCTATGTCCAAAACCACTATGTAGCCTATCTGAAACTCATTCGAGCCCCTCGGGCTCCAAACCAAACATTAACATAAGTGTAATAACATCATACGAACTTGGTCACGCGATCAAAACATCAAAATAACACCTAGAACTACGAATCTGGATTCAAAATGAATGATATTTTCAAAGAAACTCAAGAACATGCAACTTTACAACCGGACGTCCGAATCATGTCAAATCAACTCCGTTTTGCACCAAATTTTACAGACAAGTCATAAATATATAAATGAACCGATTCCATATTCCGGAAGTGAAATCCGAACTCGGTTATAATAAAGTCAACCTACGGTCAAACTTAGAAATTCTTTTAACCTTCAAATTACCAGTTTTCAACCAAATTACGTTAAATCAAGTAGGGACTTCCGAATTCGATTCCGGGCATACGCCCATGTCCCAAATCACGATACGGATCCACCGAGACCGTCAAAATAATGATCCGGGTCCATTTATACAAAATATTGACCGTAGTCAACTCAAATGAGTTTTAAGGCAAGATTTCACATTTTTATCAATTATTAACATATAAATTTTCCGAAAAAGGACACAGACTGTGCATGCAATTTGAGAAAGGCTAAACAGAGCTATTCGAGGTTCTGGAACACATAAATGAAGGGTAAAACTATAAATGACCTATCATGTCATCACATTCTCCACCTCAAAAATAAATGTTCGTCCTCAAACAGACACAGAAAGGTACATGGACTGGTGAAAAGGTATGGATATCTACTATGCATGTTCGACTCAGACTCCACAAGGCTACCTCGATCGGCTAACCTCTCCACTGCACTCGAACTGAAGGATAACTCTTAGACCTCAACTACCAGACCTGTCGAACTAGAATAACCACCGACTCCTCCTCATAAGTCAAAACCTTGTCCAATTAGACTGAGCTGAAATCTAACACATGGGAAAGATCATCGTGATACTTTTGAAGCATGGACACATGGAACACTAGATAGACTGTTGATAAACTAGGTGGCAATGCCAGCATGTAGGCCACCCCACCCACTCTCTCAAAAATCTCAAAGGGTCTGATATACCTAGGGCTCAACTTGCCCTTCTTTCCGAACCTCATCAAACCCTTCATGGGTGAAACCCAGAGCAATACCCTTTCTCCAACCATGAACGCAACATCACAAACTCTACTGTCGGTATTACTCTTCTGTGTAGACTGAGAGGTGCGAAGTCGATCCTGAATAATCTTGACCTTATCCAAGGCATCCTAAACTAAATCGGTACCCAACAACTGAGCCTCTTCGGGCTCGAACCATCCAACTAAATCGGTACACCAAATCTGAATGCTCGACTGGTAGTTGTTGTTGTAGGCAAACTCCGCAAGCGGCAAGAACTGATCTCAAGTACCCCTAAAATCCATAACGCAAGCACGGAGCATATTCTCCAATATCTGAATAGAGTGTTGGGATTGTCTATCCGTATGGGTGAAATGATATACTCAACTCAACCTGCGTGCCTAACTCATGTTGTACGGCCCTCCAAAAGTACAAGGTGAAATGTGTGCATCGATCAGAAATGATAGACACGGGCACACCGTGAAGACGGTCGATCTCGCAGGTGTAAATCTTAGCTAACTACTCTAAAGAATAGGTAACTGCCACTGGAATGAAATGTGCCGACTTGGTCAACCTATCCATAATGACCCTTATCGTGTCGAACTTCTTCTGAGTCCGTGGGAGTCCAACAACAAAATCCATAATGATACAGGAATCTCTAGCACCTAAAGCAAACCACCAGGCCTCTGAAGCTCGTACTTTACTTGCTGACAATTGAGACACCGAGCTACATATGTAACTATATCCTTATTCATCCTCCTCCACCAATAATGATGCCGCAAGTCCTGATACATCTTGGCAGCACCTGGATGAATAGAATACCGAGAACTGTAGGCCTATTCAAGAATCAACTCACAAAGCCCATCCACATTGGGCACACAAATATGACCATGCATCCGCAAAACCCCATCATATCCAACAGTAACCTGCTTGGCACCACCATGCCGCACTGTGTCCTTAAGGACAAGCAAATGGGGGTTATTATACTGACGCTCTATGATGCGCTCATACAAGGAAAACCGATAGATTATGCAAGCTAGAACACGACTGGTCTCCAAAACATCTAACCTCATGAACTTATTGACCAAAGCCTGAACATCTGATGCTAGCAGCCTCTCACCAACTGGAATGTACGCAAGGCTACCCATACTCACAGCCTTTCTATTCAAGGTATCGTCCACCACATTGGCATTCCCGGGATGATACAGAATGGTGATATCATAGTCTTTCAATAGCTCTAACCATCTCTTCTACCTCAAGTTAAGATCCTTTTGCTTGATCAAATACTGCAGACTCCGATGATCCATGAATACCTCACATGACACGCCGTAAAGATAGTGCCTCCAAATCTTCAGTGTATGAACAATGGCTGCCAACTCTAAGTCATGAACATGTTAAGTATTCTCATGAACCTTCAACTACCGCGACGCGTATGCAATCACCCTTCTATCCTGCATCAATACTGCATCGAGCCTAATACGAGATACATCATAATACACAGTGTAAGATCCTGAACTTAGGCAACACCAACACTGGCGCCGTAGTCAAAGCAGGTTTGAGCTTCTAAAAGCTCAGCTCACACACATCATACCATCTGAATGTGGCACCCTTTTGGGTCAATCTAGTCAATGGGGCAGCTATCGTTGAAAACCCCTCTACAAACCGGCGATATTAACCCGCCAAACCCAGGAAACTCCGGATCTCTATAACTGAAGTAGGTCTAGTCCAGTTCTGAACTGCCTCAATCTTCTTAGGATCCACTTTTATGCCCTCTATCGATACAACATGCCCTACAAATGCGACCGAGTCTAACCAAAACTCACACTTTGAAAACTTGGCATATAAGTGACTATCTCTCATAGTCTGAAGTATAATCCGAAGATGCTGCTTATGCTCCTCCTGAATGTGGGAGTAGATCAAGATATCATCAATGAATACAATCACAAAAGAATCCAAATAGGGCTTGAATACCCAGTTCATCAAATCCATAAATTTTGCTTGGGCATTTGTCAACCCAAATGACATCACTAGGACCTCATAATGCCCATACCGAGTCCGAAGAGTTGTCTTAGGGACATCGAATACCCTAATCTTCAACTGATGGTCGACAAACCTCAAATCAATCTTTGAAAACACTTTGGCACCTTGGAGATGATCAAATAAATTATCAATCCTCGGCGACAGATACTTGTTCTTGACAGTGACCGTGTTTAACTACCAATAATCTATACATGTCCTCATCGACCCATCTTTCTTCTTCACGAACAACACGAGCGCACCCCAGGGAGAGACACTAGGTCTAATGAATCCCTTATCAAGCAAATTTCACAACTACACATTCAATTTCTTCAACTCCAGTGGGGCCATACAATATGGTGGAATAGAAATGGGTTGAGTGCCCGAAGCCAAATCATTGCAGAAATCAATATCTCTGTCGGGTGGCATCCCCGACAGATCTATAAGAAACACCTCTAGCAACTCACGCACAACAGGTACTGAATCCATGGAAGGAACCTTCGCACTCGAATCACAAACATAGGCCAAATAATCTAGATATCCCTTCTCGACCATACGTCGAGCCTTCACATAAGAAATAACCATGTCGGTAGAATGGCCAGGAGTCCCTCTCCACTCTAATCGAGGCAACCCCGGCATGGCTAAGGTCACTGTCATGGTGTGACAATTCAATATAGCATGATAAGGTGACAGCCAATCCATACCCAAGATAATATCAAAATCTACCATATCAAGAAGTAGAAGATTTAAGCTAGCCTCAAGACTCCTAATAGTTATCATACACGAGTGATAGACACAATCTAGAATAATGGAATCTCCTACAGGTGTAGAATTATACATAGAGTACTCAATGAATCACGAGGCACAACCAGATAAGAAGCAAAATAGTATGACACGTAAGAAAAAATAGAGCTCAGATCAAATAGAACTAAAGCATCTCTATGACAAACTAGAAAAATACTTATGATAACGACGTTAGATGACTCGGCCTCAAGCCTAGCTGGAAAAGCATAAAATCGGGGCTGGGCCCACCACTCTGACCTACGTCTTTAGGACGGCCTCTAGCTGGCTAGCCTATACCTTTAACGGCCTGACCTCCACCTCTAATAGTCTGACCTTCACCTCTGGCTGCCTGACCCTTGCCTCTAGCTGGCTGAACGGACAGTGGAGCAATCGGTGCCGGAACCATGGCATGAGAACTCTATTGTGGCATGCCGCCCAACAATCTCGGATAGAACCTCCTGATATGACTAGTACCTCCACATTCAAAACACCTTTCATGTTGTTGTGGCTACTGAAGCTGAAGATAACTCGAACGGGATGGATAACCACGTTGATAGATCTGAATTGGAGGCGCGCTGATATGAGCTGATGGTGCGCTGTAGGCTGGCTGCCCAGAATGAGGTACATAAGGACGACAACTCCCTGAAGCACAATGAGATACCTGAAGCGCTGACTGAAATGGCCTGGGAGGATGGCCTCTACTAAAAATACCCCTGCCTCCAAATGAGGCACCGATGAAACTATCGGAATGATGGGGCCTCTTAGCAGGCACCGGCCCCCTCTCCTGAGCACGAACCATCTCGATCCATCTAGCAATATCTACAACCCTCTGAAAAGTAATATCATCTCCAGTCTCCTTGGCCATCTGTAACCTGATAGTGAAAGTGAGCCCATCAATGAATCTCCTCACTCTCTCCCTCTCAGTAGGGAGAAAGATAATGGCATGGCAAGCTAGGTTCGCAAATTGAGTCTCCTACTGGGAAACGGTCATACTACCTTGCTGAAGACGCTCAAACTGCCTGCGGTAATCCTCTTCCAGAGTGACAGGAATGAACTTCTCTAGAAATAATTGTGAAAAACTTATCCCAGGTAAGTGCAGGCGCCCCAGCTGGTCTAGCCAACATATAATCTCTCCACTATCTCTTGTGGAACCAGTCATTTAAAACGCTGCAAAATCGACCCCATTAGATACACATGTTCCGCAATACCTCATAGCAGCGGTCTGATAATCCTGTTGGTTCTCAGAAGATGCACGACTGAAATGAATGGGAAAGGGCTTGGTAAACTTATCCAACCTCCACAAGCCTCAGAAGATATAGCAAGCCTATCACCGGCCTGTGACGCAACAACCGGCTGAACCACCCCAACTGGTGGGTCTGCTGGAGTATGATACTGGGGAGCCGCCTGCTCTGGGGAGCCACCTGCTCTGGGGTGTGAGTAGCGGGATCATGTGCTCCTCCCCCAGCCCGAGAGACTGCTGGTGCCACTAGGAATGCACCGGTCTGGACCACACTCTCCATAAGGCCCACTAATCGGACTAGAGCGTCCTGAAGTACTAGAGTGGCTATGAACCCCTCCAGGACCTGAGCTAGTCTGACAAGTTCAGTCTGAGCTGGAACCTCCTCCTCATGATCAGTTTAAGGGTCCACTGCGGGTGTTGCTGCTCGAGCTCCTGGCTAAGCTCTGCCTCTGGCTCAACCTCGGCCTCTGCCCCTGGTAGTAGCTGCCACAGGGGGCTCCAACTCTTGTCTGGCTGTAGATGTTATGTGTGTTCTTTCCATCTGCGAGAAAACAAGAATAGAATGGTTCAATCATCAATGATAGAATAAAATCGCACGATAGAGAAAGAAAGAAGTAAAATTTTCCTAAACTTCACAGCAGTTGGAAGATAAGTACAGACGTCTCTAAACCGATCCTCCAGACTCTACTAAGCTTGCTCGTGAGATCTTGGGAACCTAGTGCTCTGATACCAACTTGTCACGACCCAGAATTCCCACTCTCGGGACCGTAATGGAACCTAACATTTCACTTGCTAGGTAAACCAACGTTAGAAATAATTTCTAGCCATTTTAACAAATCCAATTAAATGATACAAAGAAATCGAATAAAACTGAAATAAAACTGAATAAACCAAGATACCAATGATGTCTAGATACAATCCCAGAACTAGTTTCACAAGTTCACGAGTGACTAGAGTACTACAAATAAAAGTCTGAATGAAAGCATAACTATATGAAATACAGTAAACATCTAGAGAGATATGAAAGGGAACTTCAGGGTTGCGAACGCCAAGCAGTTATACCTCAAGTCTCCGTTAGGCAATCAATCCAAGCAATCTACTAACCGCCGTTAGGGCCGACTCCAAAATATGCAAAAGCGCAGAGTGTAGTATGAGTACAATCGACCCCATGTACTCTATAACTGCCGAGCCTAACCTCGACGAAGAAGTGACCAGGCTAAGGTGGGTCACTAACAATAATAACCTATATGCAGTATAATAATAATAATAGGAAAGGAAAACAGAAAATAACAGCGAAGCAGTAAACTAATGAAAATAACTCAATCCTCGAAATCAATGAACCAGAAATATCATCCCTCAAAAGCTCATATGAAAGTACTATAAGCTAACACAATACAAAAATGAATACATCACACACGATCTGTTGCGACGTGCAATCCGATCCCACCGTACAAACACAATTCTCCCTTATTTTACCATATCAATATCAAGAAAAACATGTAAAATTCGTTGCGGTGCGCAACTTGATCTCACCATATAATCAGAATCTATATCATAATCCTCCATTATTTCACCATATCAAAATCACATATAAAATCCGTTGCGGCGTGCAACCTGATCCCAACATATCAATATCAATCCTCTCTTATTCCACATGTTGCGTCGTGCAACTCGATCCGAAAACAAAATCAATAATGGTAATCAATTCAACAACTTAATTCACAAGATTCTCTACGATTAAGGAATATGAAAGCAAAACAATAAGGAACCCCGTACCAAATCAATGAATGCTACGATTGATACAAAGCAACAAGACAAGCCAAATATATGACAGTTAAAGTGTACAAGTAAGACAATTAAGGCGAGTAGCAATTAATCATGAAATCATGGAAGAAACGAATATTTCAATATAAGAGTAATAAATAACGAGTAACAAGTTCAAGCACAGGAAGCAATTAAGGCATGTAACAGTTAAGATACAGAATAAAATAATTAATGAAATACGGGAAAGCATGAAAACAATTACTTTAACGATGTATATACACTCGTCACCTCGCATATACGTCGTTACACATGTAATTCACATAACATGTGGTTAAGGGGTTCCTAATTACCTCAAATCAAGGTTAGACCCAACACTTACCTCGTTCTGCAAGCAAATCAAAGCTCAACCAGGGCCTTTACTCTAAAATTTGCCTTCAAACCAACTG
This sequence comes from Nicotiana otophora, assembly GCA_000715115.1. Lineage (NCBI taxonomy): Eukaryota > Viridiplantae > Streptophyta > Magnoliopsida > Solanales > Solanaceae > Nicotiana > Nicotiana otophora. The sequence continues at coordinate 15,162 of AWOL01S0030610.1, forward strand.
AATCTAACCAAAATTGATTTAATCTCAACAAACAATGTTAGGGAAATTAATTACAATACATAAAATTAAGATCTTTACACTTTTTTCAAAATTCAACAAAAGTCAAAACCATGCCCGCTTGGTCAAAACTCGAAATTCCAACCAAAACCCGATTACCCATTCACCCCCGAGCCCGATTATGTGATTAGTTTCGAAATCCGACCTCAATTTGAGGTCTAAATTCCAATTTTACAAAAACCCCCAATACTACCCAAATCCCTAACCTTTACCACAAAAATCCTAAATTTAATGTTGAAAATACTTGGAAAGTAATGGGTAATTGAAAATAAATAAATTAAAGTTGCTTACCAATATTTTTGGATTCCTCTTAGAAAATCGCCTCTAGGGTGCTTAGGGTTGAGAGTTTGTGAGAAATGAGCTAAATCCCGTCTTCTTAGCTTTTTTTCCAGGCGCAGATGTCGCAAACGCGACATGGGATTCGCAATTGCGAACCCCGCAAATGCGAGAAATCCATCGCAAATGCGAAGAAACCTACATCTCTGTTGTCATCGCAATTGCGATGATTTGTTCGCAAATGCGAACATTGAACTTCGCAAATGCGATCATGACAGAGTTGGCCAGACGTCGCAAAATGTGATTCCCCACCTTGCAATTGCAAGGTCTACAGACCACACCAGCAACAGAGGGTCATCAGCTATTCTTCTAAGTCCAAAATCACCCTGTAGTCTATCCGAAACTCACCCAAGCCCTCGGGCTCCAAACCAAATATGCACATAAATGTAATAACATCATCCAAACTTACTCGCGCGATCGAAATATCAAAATAATATCTAGAACTACGAAGCCGATATCAAAACGAATGATATTTTCAAAGAAACTCAAGAACATGTAACTTTACAACTGGATATCCGAATCACGCCAAATCAACTATATTTTGCACCAAATTTTTCAAACAAGTCATTCATATTGAAATGAACATATTCCAAGTTCCGGAACCAAAATCTGAACTCGGTTGTAACAAAGTCAACCTACGGTCAAACTTAGGAATTCTTTAGCCTTTAAATTACGAGTTTTCAACCAAATTACATTAAATCAAGTTAGGGACTTCCGAATTCGATTTCGGGCATACGCCCAAGTCTCAAATCATGATACGGACCAACTGGACCCGTCAAAATACTAATCCGGGTCCGTTTACATGAAATATTGACCGTAGTCAACTCAAATGAGTTTTAAGATAAAATTTCACATTTTCATTAATGTTTCACATAAAATATTTTCAGAAAAGGACACGGACTGCACACGCAAATCGAAAAAGATTAAACGGAGATATTCGAGGTCTCGGAGTACAGAAATAAAGGGTAAAACTATAAATGACCTATCAGGTCATCACAAAAAAGAAAGTGAAAAATTTATATTAGAAAAATTTCTCGCTTTACCAACTTTGGTCGGATGATCCACAAAATCTTTGAGTTTTTGAGAAAAGGGAGTAATTCTTTTTTTATCGTAAAGGCCTTTTAGAATTCGATGAGGAAGTTAAAAAAAATAAAAAAATAAATGTGGGTATAGTATAAGTATGGGACAGACATTTATCTCAAAAAAGCTTTTATTTAAACCTAAAAATAATTCGCATTCCCTATAATATGCTAACATTCAGTATCAATAATGGCAGCAAAAAATTTCTTTCCTTTTTCTCATTTAAAGAAATTGTACTTTTTACATTAAATTTTAAAATTTGTTTTTTTAAAATAAATTCATAACTTTTTTGCTAATGAAATTGAGACCTCCTAAAGCCCTTGTCTTACAGCCTTGGCGTTCAGCCGGTTTTGTTTAGAATCAATGAGGAAAGGGGACACATCAACCAAAAAGAAGAGCCAAAATCTGAATTAAAAAAATAAAATAAAAATAACACTCCCCCTTCCTCTCTCTTCTTGTTGCCTCTCTTCCACCCCTTTCCATCATCTTCTCCTCTACAACCTCTTCCATTTTCGTTGTCTTCTCCATCACACCCCGTTCTCATCTTCTTACAATAATTTCTCCCTCCCCTATTTTATTGTCTTCTCTACCACATAAATCTTGACAAGGCAGAAAAAAACATAGATTTTCTCTACAGAGTTATATATATTATAGTCTTCTACATTCTGAGCAACAATGCCAACAATGCATCCCCTATCCAAAGAAAAACGTACCAAAAGCTATTATGGAAATAGCTTTATAGATTTTTATACTATTGAGTTATCAAAAGATATCTACAGGTAATCATCCTTAAAATGTGAGATTTGTAATTTTAAAAATAGAATTTAAGTTATATGCACGATTAAAAATAATGTAAAAATTTTCTTACATGATTAGTGTATTTTTACCTATTATATGAGAGTGCTTTCCATTTTCTCAATGTTACCAAATGTATAGAGAAGCACCCGCAATTGCCTTTATTAAGTGACCCAATGATAAATCTTTTTACACTGACAATGTATAAAATTTATACTCTAGAAATAAGACAAATTAAATGTTATAGCATGTAAATATAATTTAATAGTGTAGAAGTTCTTTACACCATTGGTGATTATTAGTTAAATTCTACTTAGAATAGATGACCACGTGGATTCTTAGCGCTACATAGACCACCCGACATGGTATTAGTATAAAATATCAGGAGGGTTTTGGCTTCTTTAATTAAGTCACATACTCCTATTTGAGTATTGAGCCATTATAAGAGCAGCTAAAGTTAGTTAAAGCAATATCTATGCATCATAAGCTTCCTTTACTTTTCTTACTGTTCAATGGAGATTTTTCACTCATCCTCTCTTTCCAATTACTTAGTTTCATTGCTTCTCTTATTGTCCTCCCTCGTTATTCTAATTATACAATGGAGTCGAAACAGAAAACAAAGGTTGCCACCAGGTCCATGGAGATTTCCCATTATTGGAAGTTTGCATCACTTGATGGGAAGAAAAGTTCCACATCGCACTCGTAGAAGTTTAGCACAAAAATATGGACCTCTTATGCACTTGCAACTTGGGCAAGTTCCTAGTGTAATCATATCATCACCTAGTATCACGAAACAAGTTCTAAAAACTCACGATCTCCTAATAGGGCACAACTTACATCCTCAAACATCATATTTTACAACAATAAAGACATCGTATTTAGCCAATATAGTGACTACTGGAGACAAATGCGTAAAATTTGCATTCTAGAACTCCTAAGTGCGAAGATGGTCAAGTCATTTAGTGNTGAAGTTTGCATCACTTGATGGGAAGAGAAGTTCCACATCGCACTCGTAGAAGTTTAGCACAAAAATATGGACCTCTTATCCACTTGCAACTTGGGCAAGTTCCTACTGCAATCATATCATCACCTAGTATCGCGAAACAAGTTCTAAAAACTCACGATCTCGCCTTTGCTAATAGGGCACAACTTACATCCTCAAACATCATATTTTACAACAATAAAGACATCGTATTTAGCCAATATAGTGACTACTGGAGACAAATGCGTAAAATTTGCATTCTAGAACTCCTAAGTGCGAAGATGGTCAAGTCATTTAGTGCAATTCGACAAGATGAGCTTTCAAGCCTCATTTCATCATTCCGTTCAATGAGGGGTTCTCCCTCTACAGGAAAATAGGTCTTTAGCGATGGGAAATTCGGTCGTTAAAACTCCAAATCCGGTCGTTATCAGTCAATTACGACGGGATAAAAACCGGTCATCGCCGGTCGTTAGTTCCTCCGTCGTTAAAGGTAAACGACCGAATTTTGATCCCGTCGTAAAAACTCTTTTATCGATGGCAAGGTANAGAGATAAATGCGTAAAATTTGCATTCTAGAACTCCTAAGTACGAAGATGGTCAAGTCATTTAGTGCAATTCGACAAAATGAGCTTTCAAGCCTCATTTCATCAATCCGTTCAATGAGGGATTCTCCCTCTACAGGAAAATAGGTCTTTAGCGATGAGAAATTCGGTCGTTAATACTCCAAATCCGGTCGTTATCAGTCAATTACGATGGTATAAAAATCGGTCATCACCGGTCGTTAGTGCCTCCGTCGTTAAAGGTAAACGACCGGATTTTGATCCCATCGTAAAAACTCTTTTAACGATGGCAAGGAATCCAGTCGTTATACCAAGATTAGCGAGGGGATTTTCCCATCGTTATATGTCGTCCCAGTCGTTAAAAACTTCACTAACAGTAACTAATTTTCAGTTGTTGTTAGTGTTTGGCGACCGGAATTCCATTTGTTAATTGTATGTACTTTCAACGACATACTTTTTAAAAACCAAAATTTCCCTTCGCTAATATGAAATTTCAAGTAATAAATATTACTCGCATTCGAAATCATACAATGAATGAAGTCAATATTGACATAAAACATCTTTTTTAGTTATAGAGAACTAATCAAAGTAGCAATAATATTACGTCCAAATTGCATGATCCTTGTTTTCAATTCCTTAAAGAAAACAAAAAATTAAAGAGAAAGTAAAATAGTAGTTTGTACAGATGACGACTACAATTCCTAATAAAACAAAATAGATTTTCCTTGTTCTTCAACAATTCTAGCTGCTTCAACTTGCTCAGAACTATCTTTATGGAAGATTCTTCAAACTTCAGGCCCTTTACCTGTTAAAAAAGGTTCATATTAGTTGAGTAAGAAAACAATATTTAAGATTGGTAAGTTGCTACCACACAGTAGAATGTAAAACCACGAAGCGAAGAACATCTCAAAACACTATAAACAATCAGTGCTTCTTACAACTACATTACTAAATCCAACATTAAGCGTATCATGAAACGTATTACAAATGCTCGCCAACAGTATAATAGCCGCAACATTGGGAGCAAATGATACAATACAAAAAAATTATTACTATTCCCTCATTTTGCACAATCATGTTTAGGAAGAACCTTAGAAGAAACTAATTATCTTTAAAAAGAAAGAAACACTTAGGATTAAATTATTGGTTATTTAGGACTTCACAAGTTACTGTGTTACATAACCAAAATGATCATGTATTTTTGCCCAGTAATGATCTTCCTCAAAATATCAAAGGCCCTTATCGGATAGACAACATGCAGATAGTCACTTTTGGACATAAGCATAGAGTAAACATCTTCGATGAAAGCTGACACTTCAGTTGATAGCCTATTACTGTATTTTGGTAAGTCTGTTAGATAGGCTTAAAATTTTTGGGTAGTGTTGACTGGGCTTGTCCAGTCACACTAAAGCTAAGGGTAAGGATGTTTAATCTACCTTTTTTTTATACAACTATTTTCTATCAATGGCAGGGTCTTCCCACGATACGACGATGTTATAATTAAAAAAGAAATCTTCAATCATGAGAGCAATGTGCAGAAGAAAACTAATACTGAGGCAGAAGCTAAGGCTATGGTGGAGGTTCTTAGATATTGTATTGAACATGACTATGCTCTTATTGACTTGCACACAGATTTAATAATAGTGAAGAATGCATTAGAAGGCGAGTGGGTTGTTCCTTGGTCTGTAGCAAGAGAAGTGGAGGAGATCAAGAAACTAATGTAAAGATGCAATTTTACAATTTCCCATACACTTAGAGAAGGCAATAGAAGGGCAGATCACCTTGCTAATTATGCACTGGATGTTGGCCCTACTGAATGCATCTATTTTGGTAATTGGATATTCAAGGAAGGAGGACCGTGAACGATGATAAATCTCAATGTCTATATCTTAGAATAAGAGTTGCTGGAGCTTAGAAAAGGAGGAAAAGAGGGGCACAATGGGGAGAAAAACTACTGGATGTAACAGAGAATCTGAACAATGCTGGGCATAAAACTTGCTATGCAGTCTTTGGCAATACAATTCAGGCACATTGGATACAAAGTGGGATAAAATATCAATGCAGCATACTATTACACCAAACCAATATGGAATACAAGCAAAGGTTTCAAGGGGAAGCAGAGAGATGACACACAAAAATGATCGCAAATATAGTGTACTGGTTCGTTGCTATACTGTAAACATACTCAACAGTATGCAGGGCAGAACTATTTTTTCCTACATATGCAAGAGCTACTGGGAGGAAGAATGGTATAAAGCTTACGAAGCTGTTAAATATTAATTTCAGCTTGTACTTTGTTGACTTGAAGATGGTGCTGATGAAGATTGATCAACCACTAAGCTTATAATATGTGCATACTTAGAATCTATGTCGTCCATACGTATTTCTAGTGATTCTTTTGCCTTTTTAGTTGCATTCAACTCGGTCTGTAGTGATTCTTTTTCTTTTCGAGTTGCATTCAGCTCAACCAGTATTGCAGCCTTTGAGGAGCTACCGCCTTTCAACTCCTTAGTGGTTATACCACCCTCTAATCCAACCACGTGACTCTTGTTTTGAGGTCCGAAGCATCTTTCTACTACCTCGATATTCGTAAGAGATGGCTCAGATTGTACCAGTTCTTGTATCTCAGCCTATAAAATAAAATAAAAATAAAAATAACAAAATACATCAAAATAAAATGAAAGATGTAAAATGAAGTTCATCAATAAACATACATATATTTTACTAGCTTCAGGTTCTACAAGCGTGTCATTTTTCTTGTGAGTCTCAAAGAAGATAGTCGCCATTTTCGGTGGATTACTGTCTTTGCCTCCCTTCATATTTAAATAAACAAGTCAAACAAAGACGTGGTTTTTTTATAGGATTGCACTGTGCACTTACCAGTTCGTAAATATTTTCTCTAATCGGCTTGCTACACGTACGATGAGGCATTCTCAACTTAGACCTATTGATCGAGTTTCTAATACTTGTTTCCTATATTAAGAACAAACCATTGAAATCATGAACTTTTACTTACCATAATAAGAAGTTAAAAGTAGTTATGAAGTCTTACCTTAAATATTTCACTTAAAAAATATTCCTTGACCAACCATTCCCAATCACTCTTGTCTACCTCATCCGGAACATCTTTTAGTGCTTTATGCAATGGCTTAAACTTCACATACCTATGCAATGATCCTCTTCAATTGGTCCATAACTTTCTCATATGATTTAACACATGATCTCTTTGATGATTCATGTCATCACTGTCAAATTTGTCCTAAATATTTTGCAAAATCATTAATCAAGAAAGTAAAAAATTTCATGTAAACTAAACAAATAGATGTAGTCCACATTATGGCATGTTCAAAGTTTAGAACACGTACTAGGTTCAGTTAAGATCTCTAAGTTTCACCAACGAACCTAACCTCTGTAATAGTTACATTTAGAGAGGAAAAATAACTGTGTATGCACAGAGATAAAAAATGTGACATAAATCAGGATGCTTTCAAAAGAAAATCCAGAAAATAGAACATCAATAGTAAATGGTGGAGGAATCCCACCACTTGTACAACTACTGTCCTATCCAGATTCAAAAATTCAGGAACATGCAGTGACGGTACTTTTCAACTTATCGATTGACGAGACAAATAAGAGACTTATATCTGAGGAAAAACCTATCCCAGCCATAATTGAGATACTGATGAATGGAAATCTTGGTGCGAAAGAGAACTCTGCAGCAGCATTGTTTAGCTTATCTATGCAGGATGAAAATAAAGAAGCTATAGGTTCATTTAACGGCATCCCACCATTGATATTCCCTTCTCTTTCCAACGCTTCCTTTTGCCGAGCATACAAATCTAACGTTTTGCCCGCGTCCCCTTGCTAAAGCACCAGGTTGACTGTAAGTGTCTTGTACATTCTTCGAAGTAGCTCCAACTTCTGCAGATTTTGATTTGAGTAAAGCATAAAATAACTTCCAGTCTTATAACAAACAAAAAAGAATAATTAAAACTTGAGACCTTGCATCATTTCAGCTTCTTGAGTGAAGGGAATATCTTCTTCCATCATATCAAAACCAGGAGGCATAAGATTATTACTATTATGTACTAGCTTATTCTGCTTAGAAGCCCCTGAGTTGTAATTTTTAATCTCTCCAAACAGATTTTTCTTGCTAACAGTTACTTTTGCAAAGCCCAAAGATCGAAAGCTTTGCCCTCGTCCCCTTGCTAAAGACGCAAGTTGAATGTATGCAATATTTACATTCTTCAAAGCTGCTCCTGTTTCTGCAAATTTTGATTTATGTGAAACATAAAACCAATACCAGTTCAATAAGAAACAAAACAAAAAAAATTAAAACTTAAGAGACCTTGCTTCGCTTCAGCATCTTGAGCGAGGGGAGCATCGTCTTCCATCGAAGCGAAATAAGGGGGCACAAGATTATTAGTATGTGCAAGCTTATTCTGCTCAAAAGCTGTTGAGTTGTGATTTTTACTTTCGCCAATCAGAGTTCTCTTTCCAATACTTGTTTTTACAGATCCCAAAGATCTAAAGTTGTGTCCTCTTCCCCTTGCTAAAGCACCAGGTTGAATATATGCATGATGTACATTCTTTGAAGTTGCTCCCATTTCAGACTTCTGAAATTTTGATGGATTCATGTCAACCTAAAATAAGATAAAAGTATGGAGTAATTGTTAGCTGAGAAAGATCAAAAAATCATTAGGACCAGTAATAAAATTATTTATCCACAGAAAATTTTCCATGTCAATATTACCGATAAAAGAATTAACTTGTGTTAGAATTAGAAAATACAGAAAAATACAAGAAGGCTGAACTTATAAAACCACAGATTTAACGAGATATTGCAGCCAATTTTCTTACAACAAATATTCTACTAGTAATAATAATAAGACAAGAGTATGAGCCTTGAAAGAAGTTTGAGCATGATAAATTTGTTACTAGTGTTGGCATTATTGTAAAAGAAAAAACAAAATGACATTTATAATGAATCAACAGTATGCCAAATTATGCAGTATTATTTTTTATAAGGTAGAAATTGTATTCTGAATGTATCACAAGTTGGTACCAAACGAGTACATTAGATTGGAGGGAGTATCCATAACAGTCGTTTGCATTTTTATTCCTAGCAAGTCTAGAAAATCCATGAACTGATTCATACTAACTATCAATTCCAGTTATCCTAGAAAAGCAAGAAGCAAGAGGCCGAAGGAAATACATGTTAACAACATCCACTATAAAGGTTAAAAGCCTCCATGAGTTCTTTTTCTTTTCATTTGTGTAGAATTCTATAAATTCTCCAAATCATTATCCTTTTCTTGCAAAATGTCAAAAGTATCACGAGGCAGAACTTTTCTTGCAACATGCCAGCCTTTATTTGAAGGATCATCGACATAAAATACTTGTAATGCTCGGTTTGCTAATACAAATGGCTCATTAGTTTTCAATAATCGCTGAGGATTAATACTCACAAAGCTATATTCATCCATTTTAACTCCCTTTTCTTAGCCATACACATCAAACCACATACATCTAAACAAGATCACTCTTTTTCCTCCAATAAATAGCAATTCAAGAATCTCAGTGAGTTCTCCATAATAATGAATATTTTTATTCTCTTCATCTGTCTAACCAACTACAACCACCCCGCAGTTTTGAGTTCTCAAACCCCTGTCATAGTCTTCTACATGAAACCTATATCCACTAGTAATGTAACCTTTGAGACGTCTCACATATGGCAGGGGACCACGTGACAAAGCGAGCAAATCTTCCATTTTCTTACTGTTATCACATTTGTACAATTCTACAACCTATCAAAATTAATTATATAATTTAATTAGCAAATACTATATAAAAAGTTATATTTTAAAAAATAACAATAGTATATAAATAGTACTAACCTTTTTTTTAACCAACTAATGAACTCCCTATCGGAATTTGTGAAAACTCTCTATAAAAAATTAAAGAATAAAATGTCATTTTCATTGAAATCATGGATAAAGTATATGTGAATTATTATGTTGAATCAATATTTACTCGAGAAATGGTTGAATTTCATCCCAGTTCTTCAAAATATAAATATGTGCTTGCTCTAATTTATCTGGATTAAGTTTGTCTAATTTTTCAGCTCTTAATTTTTTTCCAGGTTGACAAAATATTGTTAAACCTCCATCAGATTCAATAACACCACCATCATAATTTCGCTCAAGGCGATTAAACTTTGTTTCCATTGTATGCAAATACCTGAGCATAAAGTCAAACATTCAGTTGACAAATATCCCTCCGCGATAGAACCTTCTGGGCAAGCCCTATTCCCAACTAAATATTTCAAAAAGTATAGTCATCGCTCCACTGGATACACCCATCGATATTGAATAGGTCCAGCAATAATAGTTTTATTAGCTAAATAAATCGGCAAGTGCACCATTACATCAAAAAATGAAGGAGGGAATACCTTTTCTAACTTGCACAGAGTTATAGGAATTTGAGCTGCTATCTGTTCTAACTCATCCATTCTTAAACATTTTGCTCCAAGCAAGTTGAAAAATAAAGACAACTCAATAAGAGGTTCACATATAGATTTGCAAAGCATACCACGTATAGCAAGTGGAAGTAAATGTTGTAGAAGAACATGGCAATCATGACTTTTTTGGCCTGAAATTTTGCGATCTTTAGTGTTGACACACTGAGATATATTTGATGAATATCCATCTGGGACCTTTAAGTTCTTTAGGAATCTGAAAAATTTGTTATTCTCTTAATGAGATAACGTGTAACATGCTGTTGGTAGCTCATATTTATCCCCATTTTTAATTGGATGCAATTCTTTCCTTATGTTCATTGCTTGCAAATCCAATCGAGATTTTATGGTATCTTTGGTTTTTCCTTTGACATTTAAGATTGTCCACAAAATATTGTCACATATATTTTTCTCAATATGCATCACATCTAAATTATGTCGCAACAATAGAGTTTTCCAATAGGGAAGATCAAAGAAAATACTCTTTTTATTCTAATTATCGCCCCTACTCTCATGTGATATTTTAATCTTCTTCTTTGGATCCTTTGTTAGTGGTAAACCATCTAAATCAGCCACTTGATCAAGTATATCCTCATCGAAAATAATTTTGGATGGTAGTCTTTGCTCCTTAGTACCATCAAATGACTCTTTATCATTCCTCCATTTGTGATTAAGAGGAAGAAAGCGTCTATGACCCATATAATACTGTTTTTTACTATTTTCTAACCTAATTGATGATGTTTCTTTATTGAAACATGGGCAAGCCAATTTTTCTTTTGTACTCTATCCAGATAAGTTTGGATAAGCCGAAAAGCCATTAATGGTCCATAATAAAGTTGCATGCAACATAAAGTTCTGTCTAGTTGAGGCATCAAAGGTCTCCAATCCAGTTTCCCATAATTCATTTAATTCATCCATCAAAGGCTGAAGATAAACATCAATTACGTCTCCCGGATTTTCAGGACCAAGAATAAGCATCGACAAAATAAAATTCTCTTGCTTCATACATAGCCAAGGTGGTAAATTATAAGGAATAAGTACAACATGTCAAATGATATACGGAGTTCTAGAACTTCCAAATGGTTGAAAACCATCACTAGCAAGTCCAAGTCGAACATTACGAAGTTTATCGGCGAAAGATTGGTGAAGTTCATCAAACTTTTTCCATGCTATTGAGTCAGCTGGGTGCCTCATTATTCCATCATCAACTCTTTTATCATGATGCCATGTCATTAAAGATGATATCTTTGAGGACACAAACAACCTTTGGAGTCTTGGCTTTAAGGAAAAATAACGTAAAATCTTGTTCGCTATCTTTTTCTCACTCTTAAATTTAGTTTCTCCACTATGTTTATCCTCTTTCCATCTAGACGCTCCACAAACTTTGCAAGATTCAAGAAACATACTTCCAATATAACATACAATTATTCTTACACGCATCAATCTTCCTGTAAGAAAGTCCAAGCTCCCGAATTATCTTCTTTGCCTCATAATATGAATCTGGCAAGTTTGATTCGTCAGGCAATAGATCTTCCTTCAACATCTTCAACAACATTGTAAATGACTCATGAATCCAACGCCTAATACTTTTGATATGAAGCAATTTAACCATAGTAGAAAGTTTAGAAACTTTTGAATTTTAGTACAATAGTTGCTCAAAATCCTTTAAAAGCCTATAGAATTTCTTTGCTTCAAGATTTGGTTCCTCCTCAAGAAAATCATCACCATCGGTGTTCGTATTGTCTACATCAAAATCAGGGTATAAATCTCTTAGGATCCCATGTATTTCATTCTCACCATCAGCTTCTTCAATGCCATCATCTTCTACATCTTCTGGAGTTGATTGTGGCTCACCTAGCTTTTTCCCGTGGTGATACCAAAAAATATAATTTTGAATTATTCCATGTACTATTAAATGTGATTTAACCATCTCACGTGTTCCCGAAGATGTGTTACAACATTTGATACATGCACAACGTATTACACGCGCATCACTTAATCTTGTAAAAGTAAAATCCAAAAATCTGTCCACCCCAAGCTTGTAAGTATTACCAAGTCGGTCATGGACAAGTTTCATCCATTTCTTATCAGGTGCCATAATCTGGTGCATGTGTAATAAATATGTATATATAATTAAAATATATGTATTAGCTAGAAGTAAACATTTATTCAACAAGCCAACAAATAAGCAAATACTTCAACTTGTATGTAGTACAAATGTATACTAAAGCAAAATCTCGTATCGGCTTTTAAATCCTTAATTCAAATTGAAAAATCTAAAGTAAAAGCAAACATAGGTTACATATGTGAGCTTTCTAAAGTATCACAGCCACGATCAATCATATATATATATATATATATATATATATATTATACTAAAAGTAGGAAGCTCCTAACGTCAAACTTGAATTACCAAAATGCCCATAAAAAATTAAATACCCAGTTTATCCTCAATCAAAAACATTGTATACTTTATAACGAAATGCTACCATAATAAATTTATAAGCTACTAAATTTCTTTTCATGTGCAACGTATATGAGCATTGAAAATGGAAATAGTAACAGAACTACGTGGGTAACATTGATTCAAGCAATCTTGAAGGATATATAATTACTACTTATTATTGTGATTAGTGATGGTAAGTCATATAAAAAGTAATTTTAAACTCTATATAGTAAGGAAATAAAAGATATTGACAGGCTCGGAGTCTCTTCTCCTCCTCCAATCTTAGAATTACTACGTTCAATGATGACCATCTCCTTTTACAAGTTATCTGAATGTTCTAGGATTGGTCTATATGGAGTGAAGAAAAGCAAGTAATTAGTTCAAGAGACACTACTGGGGAGCAATATGCGCTATGATTTTGGCGTTGATTCATCACAACCTTTGCACTTCTAAACTAAGTTTCTGTATACAATAGGAAGATCAATGTTCATTTTTATTAACTGAAATTTCCCCCCAAGCCTGCTGTATCAGTTTCGAGAGGACTCTTCATAAACAAGATAAGTTTTGGCCCGTCTCTTTAATGAAATGTCTTTTCTATTTATGTAACGACCCGACCGGTCGTTTTGAGCATTCACGCTCCTTTCAACTATTTAAAGTCTCGAATAACTTCCTACGAGGTATTATGACTTGTGTGAATTGTCGGTTGTAATTTTTAAGGTAATTCGGAGTTAGCTTGGAAGAATGAATTTTCATGTTGGAAATTTAATTGAAAAGGTTGACGGGATGTTGACGTATGTGTAGTGACCCGGAGAAATTTTGCTAAGAAAATTAAGGTTTGGTGGTGCCGAGGTAGATCAATTAGCACAAAGATTATAGAAATTTCTCTCGGCTCGCAAGCTCGCCGCGGCTCGGACTTTTTGGATTGAACAATGCACCGATGTGTAAAAGAAATTTTTTTCGAAAAAGGGTCATTTCTGCGACCACTATGCGGTCGCAGAATCACTCTGCGGACCGCATAATGGTCACAAAGTAGATCAGGTGAGGGGCAAGGTTTGAGAAAAATCTATAGTCCACTATGCGACCGCAAACCTGTTTTGCGGTGCATTATGCGACCGCAGAACAAGTATGCGGACTTCATAATGACCGCAGACCGGGTTAGTAACACCCAACTTTGGAGGCCAAATTATGCGGCCGGTATGCGGACCGCATACCTGTTATGCGATCACATATGCGACCGCATAACTACGTCAGAGCTTCCATTCTTTCTAAATTTTGACCCGACCTAACTTCGATTTATAGCCCTTGAAGCTTATTTTTTAGCCAAAATCTGATTTTTTTAAAGAGATGTGAGAGCATTTTAGAGAGAGAAAGTGAAGACTTAGTCATTTATCTATCAATTCTTGTTCAAGGTTTGAAGATTTCACAAGGATCTTGCTAGGGCTTCAAAGAGGTAAGAATTTCTTTCCTCAATTCTTCAATTTCGGGTTTGGAGTAAAGATGGGTGATTAATAGTATGATTCTTGGGTATAAGAGTATTATGTATACATATCAATAAGGTTGTGGAAGGATTGTTAAGTTCAAATGGGTAAGGATTGGGTTGAAAATGGTAGAAATCTTCATAAACTTTAATTGAAGATTTGAGGGTCGAGTTAATGTCGGATTTTGGTGAAACTTATATGGTTGGATGAGCGTTCATATTCTTTAACTTTTGTCGGGTTCCGAGACATGGGCCCTACGGACAATTTTTGAGTTAATTTCGGATTTTATTGAAAAAAATTAGTATTTTCTTATGAAATTAATTATAATAATTTGTATTGACTGAATCGAATTAATTGTTGCTAGATACGAAGCTTTCGGAGACCAATTTTCATGGCAAAGGCATAGCGGAATAAATAATTACACGGGTTGAGGCAAGTAACAATTATAAATCTGCTCCTGAGGGTATGAAACCCCGAATTTTGATATCATATGATTATTTTGGAGGTGGCGCACATTCTAGGTGACAGGCGTGCACCGAGGGAATTATGACTTGGTCTGTCCCGGGAAACTGTAAATTTGAATAATTTATTATTAGTTATATGACCTCTATGTGTTGAAGACATTTGACTATAAATCATGCTTAGGCTATGTTATAGTACTGTTGAGACCCGTAGAGGTCGCGTACTTGTTGAATTATTTGCTAATTGATGTCTTGTACTCAGTCATGATTTTTCTTGCGTATTATACATCAGTCTTTCTGGATATTTATTGATATACTGTGTTATCTTTGTTTGGGTTGATATTTGTGATTTCTGAGAGCCTGAGAGACTTGAGAGGTTGAGGACTGAGTAAGGCCGAGGGCCTGTCGGTGTGGTAAGGATATTATGGAACGTGAGTTGTCCGTGCATGATATTATAGCACGTGAGTTGTCCGTGCAGCACGTGAGTTGTCCGTGCAAATTATGGCGCTTGGGCTGTAAGAGCCCCTTCGGAGTCTGTACACACCCCCAGTGAGCGCGGGTACCCATTGAATATGAGTGCTGAGGGCTGGGAGCCGAGTGGTTGAGCTGTTGTGATAAGTTGAGTGATTGTTGCCTGAGAGGTTGTACTTGCTTTGCATTTGTTGTTGCACTTGGTTGCTATCTGTCATTGTTGTAAAATCTCTGAAAGAATTTATATTCGGATTACTTGAAATTGAACTATATAAAAATTGATTAGACTTAAACTGTCTGATCTGAAAGCATATTTATTCTTTGCTGGAACTACTGAGAGTGAACTATGACTGTGTAGCTCGTCATTATCTTCAGTTCCTTAGTTATTATTGTTACTTGCTGAGTTGGTTGTACTCATACTATACCCTGCACTTCGTGTGCAGATCTAGGTGTTCCTGAACATAGCGGGTATTGATCATTTCGCGCAGTTGATTTTTAGGAGATTTTGAAAATCAACTCCTTGTTTACTGTATTTGGTCTCAGACTATTATAGACTGTATTGTCCAGACTTGTACTCATATTAGATGCTCATTTACTCGGTGACACCAAGTTTTGGGAGTGTTGTATCGGAAATTACTAGATTTTTGGTATTGTATTGAACATTACGTTTTTTTTCTAAATATAAAGGAAATCGTGGGTTATTGATATTGTCGGCTTGCCTAATACTGAGATAGGCGCCATCACGACAGGTTAGGATTTTTGGTCGTGACAATTCAGCAGACAAACAAACCTCAAACCTCAAAAAGTCTCTATTGGACAAAGTGCTTACTCAACATACATCAGTTTCATCGATCAAAGCAGTGCCCCCAATAAGAAAGTATACCCAAAAATAAACTAACTAGATATCTTCTTATCTTCTAACGAAATTCATGTTGAATTTCTTTAGCATCACTACGTTTTTTTTATTACTGCACTTCTTTAGCATTTTATCCAAGCCATTATTATTTTGTCAATTAGTAAGTTTAGCATCTACTATATAGAGTTCTAAAACAAATATGATTTTACTCCTTTTTCATACAGGCAATGCAGAGCCACATGTAATAAAATGATTCAATTGAATTCGCTATGCCGAAAAATTATACTGTGCAAATAGGAGACGAATTTTTTGTACATATATAAAAGTTTGAATTATATGTAAATTCTGAATCCCCTTATAAGAATTTCTAGCTGCAACGTGTATAGGACCTCTCTCGCAAAAGTATAACAGATTAAGAATACGAAAAGTTTACCTATCGTGCATTGAAATAAGAAGCATAAAATAGCAGAGAAAGCAGAAGGTGAGGAAAACAACAACTTTGATGGAAAGCAGTTGGTTCTGTGCATTGAAAAATTGCAAGAAATATAGTGGAAATAGAACAATTATCATATAAATCTGAAAGGCGTCGATGTAACTATATATCTGAAAAGTATACATGTAATTCTAAGAAGAAAACCAATATTTGAATAGCAGAGAGATAACAAAAAGACCCAATTTCACAATAATTACAACTACAAATTTAGCGACTTGAGTTTACCTTGACGAGAAGGAGAACAGAATCCAACTATTAGCATTGACACAGATTCACCACAAAGCACACAAATTATAAGCTACGTACAATAAGAAGACCAAATCTTTTTGTGATTATTTGTTGAGTTTTGCTCTCTCTCTCTCTCTCTCTATATATATATATATATATATATATATATATATAGTATTAATCACTTGAGAACTTCGCCGATCGAGTAGCGGGCAGTTGCAGCGAGCGCCCTATTTGCTTGTGATTCTTTGCCTCTTCTTTGCTGAATTTGGTGTACGTGTTTTGGGATAACATTAGAGTGAGAGATTGTAGGGTTTTTGATTAATTTGGGGGATATGGGCAGACAGTTGGTTGAGGAAACAAAGGAGAGAATAATTAGCGCTTATTTTTTATTTTATTCAGATTTAACGAGGGGATTGACACAATTTGAAAGACCAGAAATTATTCCCTCGTAATAAATACAGTAAAAAATGACTTTAACGACCGGAATAAATATTGGCCGCTATAAGCATACATATAATGACTAGATTAATTTCCTTTCGTAAAGAAATGGTCGTTAAAGACCTCTTTTCCTGTAGGTCAACTTAACAGAAAAAATATTTCAGTTTACCAACTCTATTACTGGTAGAGCAGCCTTCGGTAATGTATTCAAATATCGACACGAATTTATGAAATTGATGAAGGAAGTACTCGAATTAGCAGGGGGGATTTGATGTGGCTGATTTGTTTCCTTCTTGGAAGTTACTTCACAAAATGAGCGGTGTGAAATCTAGATTGGTGAATGCACATCAGAAGGTTGATGAAATTATGGAGGACATCTTAAATGAGCATATTGAAAATAAAGCAGTTGGGAACAAGGGAATTGGTGAGTTCGGAGGTGAAGATTTGGTTGATGTTTTCTTAAGAATTAAAGAGAATGCCGAACTTCAATTTCCAATCACAAATGACAACATAAAAGCAGTGATTTTCGTAAGTTTGCTCCCATATTCTCGTGTCTTTTGTAATGACCCAATCGGTCATTTTGACTTTTAAAACTTTGTTCCCCTAAATAAAACTCTCCGTATATACTTTTACTAATTTATGACTTGCTGGGATGGTTGATTTGGGTTTTGAAAGTGTTCGAGTTGAAATCGGAACACTTAGTTCCTTAATTTGGTTTTAAAAGCCCAAGTTTGACTTCGGTCAACATTTTGAGAAAACAACCCCGGAATCGGGATTTGACGGTTCCAATAGGTTCGTATGATGATTTTGGACTTGAACGTATGTTCGAATCGAGTTTTGGACAACCTGAAGGTGTTTAGAGCTTAATAGTGAAAAAAACAACTATTTGAAGGTTTAATGTTCTTTAAATTTGGTTTGGAGTAGGTTTTGGAGTAATTGAAATTCGTTTGGAATTTCGAGCCTGGGAAAAGTTCCGTATGGTAATTTAAGACTTTCACGCAAAATTTGGTGTCATTCCGAGTAGTTTAACTATGTTTCAGTGCGTTCGGAGTAAGTTTGAAAAATATTTCTAAGTTGAATCAATTTGGTTTGAGGTATGATTCTTAGTTCTGGTGTTGTTTTACACATTCCGAGGGTTCGAGCAAGTCCGTTTTATGATTTTAAACTTTTTGGTATGTTCGGGCGGGGCCCCGGGAGCCTCGGGGGTTAATCAGACGAGGCTCGGACCAAGTTGAAAATTGGGAGCCAAAGCTGAAGCTCCCAGCTGCTATCAGAATCGCACCTGCGCTTGGCCAGCCGCAGGTGCAAGTAACGCAGGTGCGAAGGAGCAGGCGCAAAAGCGGAAATAGCGCAGGTGCGAGGGCCTTGGCCGCACCTGCGGACGTGCAGAAGCGGCTCACTTCACCGCAGGTGCGAAGCCAGGCCAAATGGAGAAATGTGCACCTGTGAGGCTTTCTCCGCAGGTGCGGCTAAGCCTCCGTAGGTGCGAAAATGACTGTCGGACAGAATGTTAAAAAGGGGGCGAGGCTCAGTCATTTTAGTCCGTTTTTCCTCCATTTTTGGGCGATTTTGGAGCTTTTTGAGAGGGGATTTCAACAAATAACTTGAAGATAAGTTAATTCTACACACTTTGAGTTAAATACATAGATTATGGGTAGATTAAAACCTGTAAATCTTGGAAATCAAGGGTTTAGATGAAAAACCTAGGTTTTGACATAAATGAGATTTTAACCGCAAAAATGATTATGGAATTGGATGAAGATTTTATATTTAAGTTCTTGAGATTATGGGTAATATTTTCCTCCAGAAATTTCCAGAATACGGGAAGGTGGGCCCGGGGTGAATTTTAAGAATATTTACCATTTTGGATAGAGTAATTTATTTAATAATTCAATTTTGAATTATTGAACATATATTAATTATTTTATATAAATTTTGGACAGTTTCAAATTTTTCGGTATCGAATTGAGGTTATTACACGACATTTTGATCGGGAAGTGGGCTTTGACACAAGGTAAGTCTCTTGCCTAACCTTGTAAGAGGGAATTTACCCCATAGGCGATTCACATTAATAATTGTTGCTAATTGTGGGGGCTACGTACGCACGAGGTGACGAGCGTCCGTGCGTAGCTACTAATTGTATTAAATGTCCGGGTAGTTTAGGACTCAAATCATGAATTGCTTGTGATAATTGCTCCTTTTATTTAATTAAATTACTGGAATTATATTGCAAATTGTTTGAGGAAATAGTAAAAAGATCGAAACTTCATATACTCAAAATTTTGTGTAAATTATTGAATTGTCAATAGAGATTGAACACCCTATGTGTTAATATTATAATAACTTCTCATTCAAGAGGTTCATAAAAATGTCCTCCTTTCTTGTGGAGCGGGCCGAACGCCTCGGCAGTATAGATGCATCTATGGATCGCATCGCACGTCCCTCGGTAGTGTACACGACACTCTGGATCGGGTCGTATGACCTTGACAGAATTCGTGCCTAATAATAATAATTACACGATACTTTGATATTTTAATTGTAGCTTGTTAAGCTAATTGATAAATTAGAAATTATTGAAATTTAATTAATTAATTATATTTCCTTGTTAATAAAATTATTGTTGTTCATCTAAAAATAATGTTTAATTAATTATATTCTACTATTATATTATTGACCCTTGGTGAGTGTTAAAGTCGACCTCTCGTCACTACTTCTTCGAGATTAGGCTTGATACTTACTGGTTACATGTTGTTTACGTACTCATGCTATGCTTGCTGCACTTTTTGTGCAGGACCTGAGACAGGTACTATCGGAGGACCTATCGGAGCATACCCCAGATATTCCGAGACTTAGTGGTGAGCTGCTTCTTGAGTCGTTCTGCAACCCTTAAGTCTTCTCTTGTATTTGTATTATGTCTATTTTATTTCAGACAATATTTAGAATTTTGTATAATCCACTAGATGCTCATTCACTTGTGACACCAGGTCTTGGCACACATACTAGTAGAATTGTGGATTTAATTATTTTAATTGGGATTGAATTTATCTTATTTTCTCATATCTTCTTAAGTTTTGAAATTTCGAGGAGTTTGATTATTCGGATAATTTTTAAAAAAATGAATATATGTTTAAATTATTAGTTAGTGTGCCTAGCTGGGATGTTGGGCGCCATCACGACATATAGGTGAGTTTGGGTCGTAACAACATGGTATTAGAGCACTAGGTTCATATAAGTCTTACAAGTTATGAGCAGGCTTAATAGAGTTTTGCGGATCGGTACGGAGACGTCTGTACTTATCTTCGAGAGGCTATGGGATGTTAGGAAAATTACCTTTCTTCATCTCCCATCCTGAAATAATGTAGTACTAAATATCTTTCTCTTATTCAGTCACAGATGGTAAGAATGCGTTCTAACGAGGTTACAGACCAGGGAAGGGCTACTCCCCCTATTGTTAGAGGCCGAGGGAGGGCTCCAGCCCGTGGTAGGGGATGAGGACGGCCCGGAGTTATTCCAGTTATGCCACCAGTAGGTCCATCAGAGGATCCTATTATTGAGGAACAGGGCGAGGTGCCCATAGCAGAGCCAGCTTCGGTGGATTTCACGTCTGCACCTGGTTTTCAGGAGGTCATGGGCCGTATGCTGCAGTTCATGTACACTATGACTCAGGCCAGTTTATTTCCGGCAGACCCAGCCACATCTTAGGTGGGCGGGGGAGCACTGACCCCTACCATGCAGGCTCATGGGCAGGCAGCTACTGTATATCAGACCCAGGGTGCACTACCCGTAGGTGGAGTCCAGCCAGTGGCAGCAGCTACACTTGAGCCTAGACCTGCTACGGCCGTCGAGCCGCATAAGTTATTGGATAGATGGACTAGACTACATCCTCCCGTCTTTGGGGGTGAGCAACATGAATGTTACAACCCATATTTTCGTACGTACGAGTACGTCGTAAGTCAATTGATGTAAGCTCAGAAATGAAATCATATTTGAAAAGTTTACAAAGTAANTAGGCGGGCGGGGGAGCACTGACCACTACCATGCAGGCTCATGGGTAGGCAGCTATTGTATATCATACCCAGGGTGCACTACTCGTAGGTGGAGTCCAGCCAGTGGCAGCAGCTACACTTGAGCCCAGACCAGCTGCGGCCGTCGAGCCACAGAAGTTATTGGATAGATGGACCAGACTACATCCTCTTGTCTTTGGGGGTGAGCGACATGAGGATCCCCAGGACTTCATTGATCGGTGCAGGGATAGACTGCACAACATGAGGATATAAGAGTCTCATGGGGTAGACTTTGCTACTTTTCAGCTGGAAGGCAGAGCTCGTAGACGGTGAAAGTCTTATCTTCTTGGCAGACCAGCATATTCTCCTCCCATGATTTGGGATATGTTCACCCGTAATTTCCTGGACAGGTATATTCTACCCTCCCAGAGGGAAGAGTTGCAGTTTCAGTTTGAGCAGCTCCAGCAGGGTCAAATGTCAGTGACCGGTTATAAGGCGAGGTTCTTTGATTTATCTCGCCATGCACTTATGATACTCCCTATTGAGGCGGAGAAAGTACATAGGTTTGTTGCGGGTTTACATACTGGCATTCAGGCCATATGGCTCGATAGGTTGAGATGAGGACTTCTTATGAGTTGGTTGTGGAGATAGCCCGAAGGATTGAGGGTGTGCGTCAGTGCAGCCGAGAACAGGTTATGAGGGATAAGCGATTTATTCTGGAGAGTTCAGAGGTGCTCCGTCTGGGAGTAGAGGTCAGTTTGTGAGAGGGCAGTCCATCAGGCCCCCATATCTAGCACCACCGCCTCCTCGGGGTGCCCTAGTGCGACCTTATTTCCGTGCTATGTTGGAAAGTTCTTATCGCCCAACAGCTATTCAGGGTTCTTCTAGTGGGTATTCAGGTCCCTAGGGTCAGACTTCTAGTCAGCAGCCCATCGCACTGAAAAGTTATTACGAGTGCTAGGATCCCAGTACCATGCAGAGATTCTGCCCCAGGCTTCGGGGTAGACCAGTGCAGCAAGGTCAGCAGCCTATGATTCCAGTTGCTCCACTAGTCGTCCGACCACCCAGAGGTGGCGGGCATGTGGGTAGGGGCCGTCCTAGAGGTGGAGGCCAGCCAGTTAGCGCTCCAGCTCGGTTCTATGCTTTTCCGGCCAGACCAGATGCAGAGGCCTCAGATGCAGTGATTACAAGTATTATTTCTGTTTGCGGCAAAGATGCCTCCATATTATTTGATCCAGGATCTACGTATTCTTATGTGTCCTCTCTATTTGCTTATTTCTTGGGTGTTTCTCGAGAGTCCTTGAGTACTCCTATTTATGTGTCCACTCCTGTGGGCGATTTTGTTGTTGTGAATTAGATCTATCGGTCCTATGTTGTTACATTCTATGGTTATAAGACTAGAGTAGATCTTCTGCTGCTTGATATGAACGACTTCGAGATTATCCTAGGCATGGACTGGCTATCCCTATATCATGCCGCCCTAAATTTCCATGCTAAGACTGTTACTTTGGAAATGCCGGAATTTCCTAGGTTGGAGTGGAAGGGTTCATCTGTCAGCGCATCTAATCATGTTATTTCCTTTCTAAAAGCTCGACATATGGTCGAGAAGGGTTGTTTGTCTTATCTAGACTATGTTCGAGATACTACTATAGAGACTCCGACTATTGATTCAGTGCCTATGGTTCGGGAGTTCTCTGATGTATTTCCTTCAGAACTTCCTGCATGCCACCATATCGTGATATTGATTATTGTATTGACTTGACTCTAGATACCCAGCCTATATCTGTCCCAACGTATCGCATGGCTCCGAAAGAATTAAAGGAATTGAAAGAACAGCTTGAGGAGTTATTAGCAAAAGGGTTCGTCAGACCAGTATATCTCCTTGGGGTGCACCAGTGTTATTTGTGAAGAAAAAGGATGGAACTATGCGAATGTGTATTAACTATCGCCAACTGAGCAAAGTCACCACTAAGAACAAGTACCCGTTGCTGCGTATTGATGATCTATTTGACCAGTTGCAGGGTGCTAGGGTGTTTTCTAAGATCGACTTGAGGTCGAGGTACCATCAGTTGAAGATTGGGGATTCGGATGTTCCGAAGACTGGTTTCCGGACTAGATATGGTCATTATGAATTTCTGGTGATGTCTTTTGGTTTGACTAACCCCCCAGCGGCATTTATGGGTTTGATGAACATGGTATTCAAGCCATATATCGATTCGTTTGTTATTGTCTTCATTGATGATATTTTGATTTACTCACGCAGTAAGGAAGAGCACGAGCAACATATGAGAATGGTGCTTCAGATACTGCGGGAGCAAAAACTTTATGCTAAGTTCTCAAAATGCGAGTTTTGGCTAAATTCTGTAGCATTCTTGGGGCATATTGTATCGGGCGAGGGCATTAAAATTGATCCTAAAAAGATCGAGGCAGTTCAGAATTGGCATCGTCCCACTTCGGCAACTGAGATCAGGAGTTTCCTAGGATTAACAGGTTATTATCGTTAGTTTATGAAGGGATTTTCATCTATTGCAGAGCCTTTGACCAAGTCTCCGCAGGTGCGGAAATGACTGTTGGACAGAATGTTAAAAAGGGGGCGAGGCTCAGTCATTTTAGTCCGCTCTTTCTCCATTTTTGGGCGATTTTGGAGCTTTTTGAGAGGGGATTTCAACTAGCAACTTGAAGGTAAGTTAATTCTACAAACTTTGAGTTAAATACATAGATTATGGGTAGATTATAATCTGTAAATCTTGTAAATCAAGGGTTTAGATGAAAAACCTAGGTTTTGACAAAAATGAGATTTTAACCGTGAAAATGGTTATGGAATTGGATGAAAATTATATATTTGAGTTCTTGAGATTATGGGTAACGTTTTTCTCCGAAAATTTTCAGAATCCGGGCATGTGGGCCCGAGGTAAATTTTAGGAATTTTTACTATTTTGGATAGGGTAGTTTATTTAATAATCCAATTTCGAATTATTGAATATGTATTAATTATTTTATATAACTTTTGGATAGTTTCGAATTTTTTGGCATCGAATTGAGGTTATTACGCGATATTTTGATCGGAAAGTGGGCTTTGAGACAAGGTAAGTCTCTTGCCTAACCTTGTAAGAGGGAGTTTACCCCATAGGTGATTCACATTAATAATTGTTGCTAATTGTGGGGGCTAAGTACGCACGAGGTGACGAGAGTCCGTGCGTAGTTACTAATTATATTAAATGTTTGGGTAGTTTAAGACTCAAATCATGAATTACTTGTGATAATTGCTCCTTTTATTTAATTAAATTACTGGAATTATATTGCAAATTGTTTGAGGAAATAGTAAAAAGATCGAAACTTCATATACTCGAAATTTTGTTTAAATTATTGAATTGTTAATAGAGATTGAACATCCTACGTGTTAATATTATAATAACTTCTCATTCCGGAGGTTCATAAGAAAATATCCTCCTTTCTTGTGGAGCGGGCCGAATGCCTCGTCAGTATAGATGCATCTATAAATCGCGCCGCACGTCCCTCGGCAGTGTACATGACACTCTAGATCGAGCCGTACGACCTCAACAGAATTTGTGCCTAATAATAATAATTACACGATGTTTCGATATTTTAATTGCAGCTTGTGAAGCTAATTGATAAATTGGAAATTATTGACATTTAACTAATTAATTATTTCTGCTTGTTAATAAAATTATTGTTGTTCACTATTTCTGCTAATTTAATTGCAGCTTGTAAGTCGACCTCTCGTCACTACTTCTTCGAGATTAGGCTTGATACTTACTAGGTACACGTTGTTTACGTACTCATGCTACGCTTGCTGCACTTTTTGTGCATGACCGGAGACAGGTACTATCGGAGGACCTACGGAAGCATACCCCGGATATCCTGAGACTTAGTGGTGAACTGCTTCTTGAGTCGTTCTGCAGCCCTTGAGTTTCCTCTTGTATTTGTATTCTGTCTATTTTATTTCAGACAGTATTTAGAATTTTGTATAATCTACTAGATGCTCATACACTTGTGACACCAGGTCTTGGCACACACACTAGTAGATTTGTGGATTTAATTATTTTACTTGGGATTTAATATATCTTATTTTCTCATATCTTCTTAAGTTTTGAAATTTTGAGGAGTTTGATTATTCGGATAATTTTTAAAGAAATGAATATATGTTTAAATCATTAGTTGGCTTGCCTAGCTGAGATGTTGGGCGCCATCNATTTAACTAATTAATTATTTCTGCTTGTTAATAAAATTATTGTTGTTCATCTAAAAATCATGTTTAATTAATTATATTCTATTATGATATTATTTATCCTTAGTGAGTGTCAAAGTCGACCTCTTGTCACTACTTCTTCGAGATTAGGCTTGATACTTACTGGGTACACGTTGTTTACGTACTCATGCTACTCTTGCTGCACTTTTTGTGTATGACCGGAGACAGGTACTATCGGAGGACCTACCGGAGCATACCCCGGATATCCTGAGACTTAGTGGTGAGCTGCTTCTTGAGTCGTTCTGCAGTCCTTTAGTTTTCTCTTGTATTTGTATTTTATCTATTTTATTTCAGACAATATTTAGAATTTTGTATAATCTACTAGATGCTCATACACTTGTGACACCAGGTCTTGGCACACACACTAGTAGATTTGTGGATTTAATTATTTTACTTGGGATTTAATATATCTTATTTTCTCATATCTTCTTAAGTTTTGAAATTTCGAGGAGTTTGATTATTCGGATAATTTTTAAAGAAATGAATATATGTTTAAATCATTAGTTGGCTTGCCTAGCTGGGATGTTGGGCGCCATCACGACCTATAGGTGAGTTTGGGTCGTGACATCTTTGGTCACCCTGCCTTTCTATTCTTTTCTTCTTTTTATTAATACTAGTTAATAAAAAGTGAGCACGGAGTTTAAGAAAAAATGAAGACTTTTAAAATTTGTGGTCCTAAACAATTCAAAAAGGGGCCAGAGTAATTGTGTTATTATAAAAGCTTCTCATTAAGGGTAGAATTGTAAGTTTAAGCAAAATTGTTCCAAATTTAGAAAGGGGTCATTCTTTTTGGAACGGAGCGAAAAGTAAAAAAGTTCACATAAACTGGAACGGAGTCAGTACTACTAGTGTTGTAAAAGGTGCCAGCATAAAAAAAGTGTTTTACTTGACATGGAGCGATCAGTAATCACCCTGGCTCGATGCGCAAGCCGCCATAAATTTTTAATTTTATTATTTTATTAATTAATAAAATAAGAATATAAGTCACAAAAATAAAATTAAATAGAAACACAAAAAATTATAATACTACTTGTTACAGGCCCATTGGTTATTCTTGCATGCTCAACAAAAAAAAATGCAAAGATGCTCGTTAATTAGATCATCAAATGTATGTTGCTAAATCAAATATTTAAGTGCATTCACAAAGTTGAATTTTATTGTTTTAGTCCCCTTTTAAGATTTCTCCTTAAACATTTTGGTACCCAAATTTTAATAACTTATACGTTACCTTATGTANGAAAATATATAATACTACTTGTTACATGCCCATTGATTATTCTTGCATGCTCAACAAAAAAAAATGCAAAGATGCTCGTTAATTAAATCATCAAATGTATGTTGCTAAATCAAATATTTAAGTGCATTCGCAAAGTTGAATTTTATTGTTTTAGTCCCCTTTTAAGATTTCTCCTTAAACATTTTGGTACCCAAATTTTAACAACTTATACATTACCTTATGTAAGAATTTATTTGACTTATATTATTTGTTCGTCAATGTAGGACATTTTTCTTGCTGGAAGTGAAACGTCATCAACAGCTATTATTTGGGCACTGTCAGAAATGATTAAGAACCCAAATATTATGGCCAAGGCTCAACCCTCCCCCATTTCTCCATAATGGAGATTTTTTGCCATAATGGGGCTCCAATGCTCCCCCATTTTTGCCCCCAAAATGGGAATGAATAGTGTTACCTCAAATATGGAGTGACATTATTCATTACCTCCATTACTATTCATTCTTATTTTATTATTATTTTTATTATAACTCTTTTAATTTATCTCTTTATATATACCTAATTATGTTTATGTAATATTTTTATAATATTAATTTTACATCTTAACTTTGGTGTATAATTTTGATAAATTAATTTTCGTGCATTTATTATTTTTATGTAAAATTGTTAGTTAATTTTATTATAAGTTATAATTGTACAAAAATATATAATCATCTCAAAAAATTAATGGTGCAAATATAAAATATTAGATGTTGCTAAAATTAAAAGGTGCGAATATAAAATATTAGATGTTGCTAAAATTGAAAAGTGAAAATTGAAAATACATTAAAATTATAAATACATGAAAATTGAAAATAACTACATGTATTATACTGCACAACATGATAATAGAGGATGAACGTGATCTTAATGCACCAATTTAAGATGNTGTGATCTTAATGCACCAATTTAAGACGATTGGAAATCTCCACCTCCAATGGTAGAAATGGTAGTAGATGAAAATCACCGTTTTGAGCAATTTTTAGCTCGACACAAAATAATTAAAGACAAAGATGTTCATTTTGCACTTCGTAATGCATTAATAGATCATTTATGAGAGCATACTTGTTGTGAGCACGTGATTTTTGCCCGACTAAAATATTCCTATCGAAATTCACAAATAGATTTTTTCTTAATTGTTTTTAGTTTTGTAGAATTTGTAGGAATTTTGG
>AWOL01S0030612.1:0-10731 GCA_000715115.1 Nicotiana otophora
CAAAGGAGCAGAAACTCAGAAAATCGAATGGAAATGCTGAGAGGAGGGAGTGCAATGTATAGCTAACGTTTTCAGTTTGTTTGTATTGTTTTTGTTGTATCTTTCTTCAACAGCTGCTGCACATATATATAGCAGCCAGTGTTGAAGAAGAACAATCGTCCACCCTCCATGGTGGAGCAAGCATTAGCTTGTTTGTGGAGCAAGCACATTCATGGTGGGAAGAGCACTTGGCGAAGAGCACTTGGCCATGGTGGGGCGGTTAATATTTACTATTAACATATAAATTTGGTCCAAAAAATTAATCAATCAATCGATCATTTGACCAAATCCGAATCCGAAGCCAAAGCCAAAGCCGAAGCCGAGCGAGTGACGACGACGGCGACGCAAGGCTTGCTTTCTTCTTAACTCTTTAAGAGCTACAAGAAGAGCAATTATATATATACCCACCAAAACTTTTTTCCTCTTCCAATATGGGACAATGTCTCATTGTCAAGAGGGGAAAACTTAAAATATTACTCAAAAATTTTATTTTTCCTCCATTTCCCATTCACCCTCATTTTAAGACTATTTCATCTTAAAAGCCTTAAAAACCTCAACAACTATTTCATTTGTCAACGACAATGCTTAGGCCATGCATAAACAAGGCGCAGACCAACCATGTAAGCGTACTTGGTTGAGGAGCGAGGATTGTTCTGGATTCGTGTGATAGTTCTCTCCTTTTGGATATCACGAATGATAGGTTATGTGTCATATTATGTTTTGATGATCTAACAAACTTAATGATAAGAACCAGATAGGAAATCTGTTACACATCCTCAAAGTGCTCAAGAACAACAATTCTCAAGTCGGGCACAAGTTCCAACAATCAGAGTCAAAGAGACGATAGAGGGAACAGATGAACATAAGTTCCCTTGCTGATTTTACCAGTCAACTGCTCACAGCTGTATTGCAACTGTTCCTCTGTACATACGCAATAGTGTGAACAGTGCAACATCCACTTTATGGGGAATGCCTTGTACCGAATATTGCTTGCATCATCCAAGCGACATCACTTGAATATTATTAACATGAAGCACTGAAGAAAACACGTACTTGCACATTCCAGAATTGATCAAGCTTTCTCTCAAGTGTGTTGCCAACCTGCAAGTGACTTTCAGGGCTTCAAGAAAAAAGAACACATCATAACGAAGGACCAGTTTCCTGCATTGAGTTATTATATGTCCTTGGTTATATTGTATCTTTGTTAAAGTATTGTACTTGTAATTCCTACTTAGCTTAGGTAGAAGTATTGTGTAGGAAATCTTTTGTAAAACCATAAACCTTGTGTTTGTGTCTTGACTAGAGTTAGTCGAGTTGTGAGATTTGTAATAGAGTTATTATAAAGAGGTTTGTAATAGAGTTATTACAAGTGAGTGGGGGATTAAGAGTTTAATTCCTAGGTTATAATAGGTTATAATCTAAAGTTGCTCAGTTAGTGAAGTTGAAATTCTACGAGCGTAGGTCGTGCTTTTTAATCGTAAAACTTTAATGTGCCATTTACTTAACTTTTTGTGTGTGTTTTGTAGGAACTGATACAGAACCCGATTCTCTATACAGTTTGGTGGACCCTAAGTTTCTATCAATGAACTAGTTCATGGTTTAAGCCCTAATTACCTGGATGACTGACGTAATTGGTATTTTTGCAATCCAGAAGTTTTGTGAACATGGAATGTAATCTCCTAGTGCTGGTTTTAGAAATGTTCCAAAGGCAGCATCTATTTCAGTTGAATGATTCCGACTTCAAATGGATATTGGATATTCTTTGCAAAATTATAGGATCACCTCTGAATTCGGTTTTGGCCCTATTTGGACTCTTCTTTACTACTTGGAGGGTTTGGACCTCTAGAATTGGGATAGGAAATACATTTGTTTTAAGTTTTCAGCTTTCTAATCTCATGTAATTTATATATATATATATAGGACAATAATTACTTGTAGTTGAGTATTCTTTAGGTGATGTTTTTTCACACGATTCGTATACAAAAGTTAAACTCTCTTCCTAAAAGAATTTAACTTATATACATACAAATATAGAAAGTAATTTCACATTATCGAGGGGTACTAAATTATAGTATATGATTTATTTTCTAGATTATCAATCTCACTTATTATAGACAACTTCTAATTATCTTGTTTGGGCCCTTAGTATAGTACAAATTTTTTTACCGTTTAGTGTACTAAACTTAAACTCGTCCCAAAATACTAATTAAATCAACTTTTCCCCGAATTAAACTGATTATTTTTTGAGGGATAAAAAACTTACAGCCCAACACATTACATTGTGCCACATAGCCCATTATTTGCAACAATGTTTATATAGTCGGTATATAACATTAAAAAAAAATTGACTTCCGTCTACTACGAACTTCAACTCATGAAAAGCATCACCATATAACTATCATCTTCACCAATTACCTTCAAATTTTAGCCACAACTTCAAAATGACATCCTCCACTGAACCTCAATCATCAATTTGTCAACTAAAATTCCAAAAATCACAAACCCCATCCATGAGTTTTCAAGCTTTTAAAAACTCCAACAATGGAGTTTTTAATTTTCGCTTTAAATTCACCCACCAAATGTTTAAATCAGAGATGATAAACATGAATATCACCCTAAAATAAGTTTTTAATACAGATCTTCTTAATACTTGTTAATAGGTGAAAAGAAGTTTAAAATAATATAAAATAGGCTAATTTAGGTAAGAGAAAAGAATATAGGCTAAAATTGGTTGGTAAAGTAACTTCCCCGTATTATTTCTTAAATCTTTTCGTGGCCCGTAATTAAACTGATTCGTTGATTAGAAATTCAATGCATACGTCTTTTGCCTTAAAAGATTGGTTCAAGTCTTTAGGACTTAGGAGATGAGGTCCATGGTTTTGCTCATTGCAAGTCTAACCATGGTTGATTTGGACAAATAGCCACTTTCGCGGCCTTTAACAAATATAAACTTAAAAGAGAAACAAAAAGAAATATGTGGAATAAAATTTCTGTTTGATGAAGAGCTATATACCTTGACTTCTGACATAGGATTCATGAGGTTATGATCTTCCTCCATCACTTTGTTGTATCTCTCTATTACAGATCTCATGCTGATAATAGGAAAATTACAGCACTGTCACATACTATATATTTGCAAATGCAATTATTAAACTTCACGATAATGTGATCATGGGTAGGGTTTTGGGTAAGGGTAATTTACTTGGGTTATAAAGCATTTTTAGTTTAAAATAATATACATATATTTTATAAAACGTCTGGAAATAGAATTTTGTCAAGAATGATTTTTTAGGAAATTAAGTGAAAGTTGAGTGATTTACAGTTAGAAAAATAATTTCAATGATTTTACTTTGAAATTTTTGTGTAATTAACTCTAATATATAGTACATGTTGGATTTTGCATCTGTTACTGCCACTGTTTTCTAGAATAATTAGTTGTTTAGTTTTAGGAGGAGTCTGCTAGAAGATTCAGAATTTTAATTATAGTAAGAGTTTAGTAATTTAGTTGTAGGAGGAGTCTACTACTTTATTTATTTGGCTATTTAAGGCCCTATGATTAATAAAATTTTAGAGACAGCTTTTCAATCATATTTTCAACCTTCTTGCTGCTTGCATATTTTTTCTAAAATCCATAACAGTGGTATCAAAGCCTCCATTGATCTTGACGGATCTCTGAATTCGCTGAAAAATAACCAATTTCAACCACTTTTAAACCATACGCATTTTTACCCATACCGATTTTTAACCAAATTTTTAACAATGGCAAGCAGGAGTCTCTCTTTGAATACCCCACAAACTTTCACTGGTGAAAACTATCAGATTTGGTCAGTGAAGATGAAATCTTATCTTGAATTAGCTTATGATCTATGGGAAGTTGTAATGGAAGACAAACGTATACAACCACTTCCTGCAAATCCTACCCTTGCCCAAATCAAAGCTCATTCAGATGAGAAAACCAAAAAATACAAAGTCAAAACTATAATTCAAAATTCAGTTGCAGATTCAATCTTCTCTAAAATCATTGCATGTGAGACAACAAAAGAAGCTTGGAAAACACTTAAACAGGAGTATCAAGGAAGTGAAGGAGGCAGACAAAATCAGATTTTAAATTTGAAAAGAGATTTTGAATCTCTTAGAATGCAAGATAATGAGATCATCGCTAAGTATTCTGACCGAATTTCTTTAATTGTCAATAAAATCAGGTTTACTTGACGAGGATTTCAAAGATGACAGAATAGTTGAAAAAATTCTTGTGACAATTCCCGAGAGATTTGAATCCAAAATTTTCTCTCTCGAAGAGTCTAAAGATCTCTCTACCATCTCTGTTGCAGAATTAATAAGTGCTCTTCAAACACAAGAGCAAAGAAGGGCCTTCAGACAAGACAAAGTTACTGAGGGTATTTTTTATGCGAAACACCAAAAAAGAAAAAGTCGATTATCTTTATTGCAAATATTGCAAAAAGAAAACACACTTAGAAAAATTTTGTTGGTGGAAACCTGATGCATTATATGGAAATTGCAACAAAAAGGTCATATTACAAAAATATGCAAGTTCAAAGATGCTCATGCACAAGCACTAATAGCAGAAGAAGAAATTGAGGATGACCTTCTTTAGACTACAGCAACAGAAGCAAGGAGGAGTGTTGGATTTTGCATCTGTTACTGCTACTGTTTTCTAGCATAATTAGTTGTTTAGTTTTAGGATGAGTCTGCTAGAAGATTCAGAATTTTAATTATAGTAAGAGTTTAGTAATTTAGTTGTAGGAGGAGTCTACTACTTTATTTATTTGGCTATTTAAATCCCCATGATTAATAAAATTTTAGAGACAGTTTTTCAATCCTATTTTCAACCTTCTTGTTGGTTGCATATTTTTCTAAAATCCATAACGGTGGTATCAGAGCCTCCATTGATCTTAACAGATCTCTGAATTCGCTAAAACATAACCAATTTCAACCACTTTTAAACCATACGCATTTTTACCCATACCAATTTTTAACTAAATGTTTAACAATGGCAAGCAGCGGTCTCTCTTTGAATACCCAACAAACTTTCACTGGTGAAAACTATCAGGTTTGGTCAGTGAAGATGAAATCTTATCTTGAAGCTTATGATCTATGGGAAGTTGTAATGGAAGACAAACTTATANGAGGAGTGTTGGATTTTGCATCTGTTACTGCTACTGTTTTCTAGCATAATTAGTTGTTTAGTTTTAGGATGAGTCTGCTAGAAGATTCAGAATTTTAATTATAGTAAGAGTTTAGTAATTTAGTTGTAGGAGGAGTCTACTACTTTATTTATTTGGCTATTTAAGGCCATATGATTAATAAAATTTTAGAGACAGTTTTTCAATCATATTTTCAACCTTCTTGCTGCTTGCATATTTTTTCTTAAATCCATAACAGTACCAAACTCTAAATTCTCTCTTATATATATTTGTCTCCCAATGTTGTTTAACGGGGCTTGTACTTGTGTTTGACGTGCATGTTTTTTCTATATTCATCTTATAATCCCTGCTAGAAAAGAGAGTAATAATATTAAAGCTTTGGATATATGGAGTAGAATATAAATATATGTATCATGCATGCAGACACATAAGCTTCACTAACGATTTCACATTCAAACTGATCATAGGATTACTAGGTTTAATCCTATAACAGATAAAACAACTCAGTCATAATAACCTGGTTCAAAATTTTACACAAATTTGATACTTTGAGTGCCAATGTTTAAATTTTGTCCCCGTTTTTAAAAGTTTTGTAGATATAAGACCAAGCAACATATATATACATAACTTCAATTTGGGCATAACTTGTTCAAAATTATGCCTATGCCCAACTTCATTCTACTTGTCCAAATCTCCATTTTTTTCGCTTTCAATTAAATCCTTTAAGAGAACTTTTGACTTAATTATCTACCCACACCACACTCATCAGTAACAATTTTCTTTGTAATTTGCCCTAGGCTTGTTTTAGGTGATCTAATTAATGTTTTAATCCAAATAAAAACGGTAAAGCATCTTATGAATAATGTTATGATTACCAAACAATGAAAGCTAGGAAAACTTCGAAAATCTATCAGTTTTACTTGAACCCTAAAACGAAAAATTTAAAAAAAGGAGAAGAATTAACCTAACCATTTCCCTAGACTGCTTCTCGTTTAATTTTCCTTTTCTCTTTTTAACAAACATAACTGGTACTATATATTATGCAAAAGATAAGGATTAATACTCTTTTAAAAAATACAACAACTACATAGTCAGTGTAATCTGACAAGTGCGGTCTAGGGAGGATAGTGCATAAGAAAACCTTATCGCTACCTTATGTGAGATAGAGGAACTGTTTCCGACAGATCCTCGGCTCAAAGAAAAAAATAAAGCAAGTTTGAGAAAAAAAACTGTAGTGACTTGTTTTCAGAAAATGACCTAGAAAATTAGAAGGAAATTCAAGGCATAAACTTTCTAATTATATACCAATCCAGAAATTAATTAATTACAGGAAAGTCTATCTAACCTTGTGCTTGCAAAATCATAGAGCTTGGCTGTACTGGAGAAAATGATAAGTCCAACTTCAGCATCACAAAGTATTGAAAGTTCTTTAGCTTTTTTGAGCAGTCCATTTCTTCTCTTTGAGAAAGTGACTTGCCTGCTTGTTATGTTATCGATCCTTCGAATCGCAATCTTTCCTCTCCCCATTGATCTCTTTGTTATCAATATATCTAGGGTTTCTCCTCTTCTTTACTCTTCTCTGCTAAATCAAAGAATTACTAACATATATTAGCCCAAAGCTTCAATTTGAAACAATAAATCAGAAAGCTTAATTTCAAATATCCAAAAATTAGTATAAATCATCGGTAGCTTGAGTAATTAAATTACGTAGAATCATTCTTAGCGATATATATATATAGATCCACCAAAAGAAAATAAATCAGCATTTATATGAATTGGCAAAGGAAAAGTAAGGATACAAAAGAAACAAAAGATCTAATTAAGACTAAACAATGAGCTTACTAATTTGTCAGAAACTAAGGGAGAAATATGGTGTTAGGAGAGACTAGGAGTTCTCTGTGTTAAATATAATCAGGTTTTGACAATACTTATATATGAGTATTTACAATTGAAAGTATTAAAATAAAAAAAAAATTGATAACGATTCTAGTATTATACGTTAATTATTCACCATATCTTATGACATTACTAATTAATCTTGATCTTCACCGTATCTTATTACATTACTAATTAATCTTGATCTTCACCGTATCTTATTACATTACTAATTAATCTTGATCTCCTAAATGCTAAAGTAGTTGCAAGTGGGCGTTAAATGATACCTCGGAGATTCAGAACTATTTTTTGATTGGAGTGTAAGTTAGCACTCTTAGGTCATTGTCTAATCGTATAGATGACTGACAAATGTCAAGTAATTGGTGGTGATTTGGCCTAGGTGTTTGCTACTTTAGGGTTCTTCTGTCTTTTTGTGACTTCAAAGATTTGTACCTTAATCTTTCCTTTCTCACATTTTAACTTTTTCTTGGTTGTGGGTTAAGTGATTTTAATTTTATAACCCCATTCTTTTTTTTAACACACGAAAAATTTATTTTTATACATAAAAAGTCTAAAATAGACACTTTCTTAATTTCAATATTGTAAAATGCCGGAAAGACCTATTTTCCCGTTCGTTGTCTAGGTCCCTTTTTCCATCTCCCCTCTTCGGAAA
The DNA here is from genome assembly GCA_000715115.1 of Nicotiana otophora. Classification (NCBI taxonomy): domain Eukaryota; kingdom Viridiplantae; phylum Streptophyta; class Magnoliopsida; order Solanales; family Solanaceae; genus Nicotiana; species Nicotiana otophora. The sequence goes on from AWOL01S0030612.1 coordinate 7,753, forward strand.
AAAAAAAAAAGAAGAAACTTAGATACATACAAGACTAAAAAGAAAAGCTTTGTGTTTCTCTTTCTTTCTCCCCAAAACTTAAGTTGAAATGCATATAACCAATGAAGAAGCTGGCACGTTTTCATCATTTAATTTATTTCAGCATCTAATTTGTTTTGAGTTTTAAATTATATACACAGTTACTGTAAATAATTTTTTTACTCTATTACATCACTCAAATGATATCTACATATAATTTGTTAGCCTTCATAAAAAGTGAGATTTATAATCTTTGATACTAAGACAACAAGTAAAGATAATTTAATGATCCTGATTTGGTCTCCGATGCTATCAAAATCTGCAAGTATTTGGCACCATTAGGGCCGTACACTTCAATAGTGCTTTCTGAAAAGACCATTTCCGTGCAGAAAATTATGGAGATGATACAACAACAACAACAACCCAGTATAATCCCACTAGTGGGGTCTGGGGTGGGTAGTGTGTACGCAGACCTTACCCCTACTCTGGGGTAGAGAGGCTGTTTCCAATAGACCCTCGGCATCCTTCCCTCCAAGAACTCCCCACCTTGCTCTTGGGGTGACTCAAACTCACAACCTCTTGGTTGGAAGTGGAGGTTGCTTACCATCAGAGCAACCCACCTTGTCCAAATTATGGAGATGATGAGGATCCTAATATAAAAGAAAGGTATTTTTATTCCTCTTGCCTAACGAATGTAGCAGGATTTATAGTGCTAGTGGAAAGCGTTCGGAATATTTTTTTAAAAAAAAAACATTAAGAAAAACTTATTTATTAGGGGACATAAATCCTAACTTCTTATGGGTTGTTTGGTGGTGGAACAAGGGATAACAATCTTGGAATAAAATATAAAATTATTTTATCTCGTATTTAGTAAATGGTGAGATTATCTATCTTATATAAAAGCAGAGACAGTTAATCCCAGATATTCTTGTATAACCAAACGATCCCTTAAAGCTTCGATGTGGGGTGAACAGCTTCACTCCTTTACAATTGAAGAGTTGATCATTTGAAAATCGTATACAAATAACTATCCCGAAATAGACTAAACTAAAGCTAATAGCATAATTAAATGAGGGTATTCCTCCTTTACAAAAAGGATCTAACATTAAGTTAAGAGAGTTATCCATGACCAATTTAAAAACATTTTTCTTTTGGAATGAGCAGTTAGAAACAATGTAAAAATCCTACAAAATGGAAGTCTTTATGCCAACGGTCAACTACTTATACTTTTGACTGTGTCTTCAGGACGGACAATTTCAATCTCTTTTATCTAGTTAAGTTACAAATAAGGGTGGCATGTGGGCCGGTTAGGACCGGGACCGGCCCAGGACCGCAAGCCTACATGGGCGGTGGGCCTAAACGGTCCTAACCGGATAGGACCGGGACCGTGGGGTGGTGGGCCGGTCTCATAGCTGAGGCCCGCGAGACCGGGACCGTTTGGGACCGGGATCGGCTGAGAAGTGGGCCGGTTCAAGCTGTCCTAAACGGGCCCAACGGATAATTTAAAAAAAATAAAAAAATTGACCGTTTGGCCATTTAAAATCTAGCCGTTTAGTCTGCCAAAATAGCTGTTGGCTATTTGCAAAATAGCCATTTAATCCCCCAAATTTTGTTTTAACCCCAAACTTTTTATAATTACACTTTTCCTTATTTTCAACTATAAATACTCCCTCATTCTTTCATTTTTCTCACAAAATCATCAATCTCTCTCTAATATTCTTCTATAATTGCTTACTTAATTGATACAATTTGTGCAAAATTGTGAAGTTGGTGAATTGAAGTCTTCAAGTCTTCAACGATAATTATTTTTCAACAAATTATTCGTCAATTCAGTAAACTCGTTCCAACTCTTAAGTTTTAATATTATAGTTTTTTTTGTTTTATTTACTTTGCTTGATTAATTAAGATGGCTTATTCCTTAAAAAATTGTTTAGTAAAAAAAAAGGGAAAATTCAAAAGTGGTGAATCTAGTGGCCAATCTGTTCCTCCTCCACTTCCCCCGGCTCCCCGGCCCAAACCTGTTACCCGTCCTATACCTCCTATTCTTGATAGCGATAATAGTTATTACAATTTAGCGAGAGTCAATTTTGCCATAATATTGCACCCGGTGAACAATTAAACCATGAATATATTAATGCTCTTTATGGTAATCTAACTATTGATGAAACTGATGATGAAATAGATTTTGATGAAATGCAACCGGATGACGATACACCCACTAATCCTGCTCCTGAAGTTAACCCAACTAATAATAATCCAAATGATCCCCCATCTGACCCTCATGTTACTGCCCCTACTTTTTCTAAATAACCTTCTAAACGGGCAGAAACATCTCTTGTTTGGCCATTTTTTACTCAACTAAGAGAAAAAAATAGGGCTAAGTGTAAAACTTGTGGCAAAGAGTTAGTTTTTAAATATGTTGGAAGTCGGGGGGACGGGAAGTTTGACTAGACACATATTGCTACACCCTCAAGATAAAACTAGATATTTTTGTATGAAAGCTTTGGCCGAGGGGACAAGTGCACCTAATCAGGCTGACCTTAGTACCGGGTCAAATCAATTTTAACCGAAAATTAACACTGTTACCGGTGGTATTTTATATTATGATCCAAAAAAAGATCGGGACGAATTGGCAAAAATGGTTACTGTTATGTGCTTACCCTATAGTTTTCCTTCTAACCCTCACTTTGTGCATTATATTAGAAAAGTTTATAATCCTACTTATAAAGGTTTTTTCCTCGCACAACCGTAAAGAGTGATATTTATAAATATAAACATGAATATGAACAATATTTGCGCTATTTATTTACTCATATAAATTGTCGTGTTGCTATTACAACTGATATTGGTAGAAGTGGTAATGACTGTGATTACCTTACTGTTACCAGTCATTGGATTGATGAGGATTGGATAATGCAAAAGCGCATTATTGCTTATAGAATAATTAATTCACGTCACACA
>AWOL01S0030612.1:11685-27472 GCA_000715115.1 Nicotiana otophora
CGGATATTTGTAGATATTTTTGCATTAGTGATAAAATAATGTCAGTTTCAATGGATAATGCTACTAGTAACACAAATATTGTAGCCTTGCTTACCACTACACTAAGTCCTGTATTTAGTAACATTTTTCATGTTAGATGTACTTGTCATACTTACTATTTAATTGTGGGTGATGGTATGCGAATTTTAAATGTTGAAATTGAAAAGGTTAAAATGGCTTTTAATTGGCTTTTTTATTCAAACCGTAGAAGTAGACTTAAAAAATATTTTAAAAGATGTGATGAATTTGGAAAGAAAGATTCCTAAACCTTGTCCAACTAGATGGAATTACATGTATGAAAGTTTAGTTGTTGCATATGAATATAGAAACCCCATAAACTCAACGTTTAATGCTCATGTAAGTGATGGTGATGAGCACCTTACAAATGCGGATTGGGCTAATGTTAAAATGCTTGTAGCTTATATATCTTAAGATGTATATATAGTATAGTGTATATATATATATATATATATATATCGAATATAGCCCAACAAGAAGCCCCGACCGCTTAGGACCGGCCCGTCTAGGACCAGCCCACTTAGGACCGGCCCCGCGAAGCCCACTTAGGACTGGGCCCGGCCCACATGCCACCCCTAGTTACAAACATTTTCTTAGTTCTACGTATTTTTCAACCTTGTCTTATTTTTCTTTTCAATATATTGAATGGTAGTAGTACTTTAAATTTAAGAACTTTCTCTAAGAAGCAAGTGCAGTCAACTATAAGGACATTTTCAACTATCCCGTGTATAAAAAATTAATACTCCCAACTTTCTTATGAGCTGTTGGGCATGAAAATATTTCAATAATTATTATATGTATGTAAAACTTGACCAAGTCAAATCTCTGCGCTTGAAAAGATGAGAAAATGTCAGCAATCTGCAATAGGCATATCGATATGATTATTTTCAGTTGTCTAACATTGATCTGATAAACATATCATCCAACTATGGTTGGTTTTGCCTCTTTATCTGCTCTCAAATACTACCTTGTTTTTCTTCTCATCATAATCCCACTTGTTACTTCATTATCCTTCAATTTTGATAGTTTTAATCCCAGTGATCAGAATATAACATATGAGAAAGATGCTTATTCAGCAAATGGTGTGATTCAACTCACCAAAAACCAGCTTGATCGTGGTTCAGACGTCAGCATAGGTCGAGCCACATATTTCAAAACGCTGCATCTTTGGGACAAGGCCTCTGGAAATCTCACAGATTTCACTACTCACTTCTCCTTTAGCATCAATTCACAGGGTAGAACAGCTTATGGTGATGGTCTTGCCTTCTTCCTCGCGCCTGCAGGATCAAGAATTCCTGAGAACACAACCATAGGTGGCAGCCTTGGCCTTACAATTGATACTCAGCAACTTAATACATCGAATAATCATTTTGTTGCTGTGGAGTTTGACACCTTTAAGAACTGGTATGATCCACAAGGTGATCATGTAGGTGTTGATATCAACTCTATGCAATCTGTTGTTAATTTGACCTGGTTTAGTAGCATTACAAATGGTAAGAGAACAGATGCCTGGATTAGCTATAACTCAACCTCGAAAAATCTTAGTGTTGTCTTCACTGGTTTCAAACTCCAAGGAAATACCACTGTCACTGTCCAGCAAAGCCTAACTCACAATCTAGATCTGAGGGAATATTTGCCAGAATGGGCCACTTTTGGCTTCACAGGTGCAACAGGAGGCCTGTTTGCATTACAAAGCATCTCCTCTTGGAATTTTACTTCTTCTTTAGACATTAATGACAACATAACAGATCCAGGGGTAGCCTTACCAATCCCAAAGCCAGAGGAGACTCCAAGCAAAAGTAAGTTAGGACTTGTGATTGGATTGGTTTCTGGTGGTTGTGTTTTGGTTGCAGTATCTGTTTTGGTGTTATTTGTATTTTGGAGAAAGAGGAAGTTGAGAGAAGATGAAGATGATGATGATAGCTTTGATGGTTCCATGGCTGATGAATTTGAAAGAAGTACAGGACCAAAGAAGTTCCTCTACAGTGAGTTGGCTAGATGTACAAATAACTTTGCGGGGGAAGGGAAGCTTGGGGAGGGTGGGTTCGGGGGTGTTTATAAAGGACATCTCAGGGAATCCAATTCCTATGTTGCTGTTAAAAGGATTTCAAGGGGGTCAAGGCAAGGAATAAAAGAGTTCGCTTCTGAAGTGAGGATCATTAGCCGGTTAAGACATAGACATTTGGTGCAACTCATTGGCTGGTGCCATGAGAAAAGAGAACTTCTACTTGTCTATGAGTTTATGTCTAATGGAAGCCTAGATTTCCATCTTTTCAAGGGAAAAAGCCATTTGACATGGCCAATAAGATACAAGATTGCTCAAGGCTTGGCCTCGGCGCTGCTATATCTACATGAAGAATGGGAACAATGTGTGGTGCATAGGGACATAAAGGCAAGCAATATTATGTTGGATTCCAATTTCAATGCCAAACTTGGGGATTTTGGTTTAGCTAGACTAGTTGACCATGAAAAAGGATCCCAGACAACAGTTTTGGCAGGTACTATGGGCTACATGGCCCCCGAATGTGCCACCACTGGGAAAGCTAGCAAGAAAACAGATGTCTATAGCTTTTGTATTGTCGCGTTAGAAATAGCTTGTGGAAGAAAACCTATTGACCGTAAAGCTGAATCAGATCATCAAGTAAACATTGTTGATTGGGTTTGGAGTCTTTATGGGATGGGAAATCTTAACGAAGCAGCTGATCCTAAACTCTCATTAGAGTTCAATGAAATGGAGATGAAGCACTTGTTAATTGTTGGTTTATGGTGTGCTCATCCAGATAGCAATTGTAGGCCTTCTATCAGGCAAGCAATTCATGTCCTTAATTTTGAAGCTCCATTGCCCACCCTCCCTCCAAACATGCCTGTTCCAACATATTGCAGTCCATCACAACATTTATCAAGTGCTTCATTTTCATCACCATATGACACCAATGGATCTCGGATTACTGAAATACAGTATTCAGTGAACAGAGACTACACTGATTCTTCAAATAACACAGGAGCTTCCGCAGCATCATCACCTTCCGCGTCACTTTTGTACACACGTTGATATTGTGTTATAAAGAAATTTTGTCTGGTATATCCCTGCATTCAATCTTTCAGTAGCTATCTCCAACTTTTGCTCTTCTTACTCTTTTTTGTTTCTCTTTTTATGAGTATAAGATTGAATGAATCAACAATTCTTGTTCAAAGTTTCCATTAAATAGTGAAAATACTATGTTCTTAAAAACATGTCTCACTTGCGATCAATGGATGTATTCTGGAGGGGGAGAAATTTAAGAACTTTTGAAGACAGAAACAATTCTTTGCAGAACATCAAGATGAAGTGCTTACTTTTGTTTCATTTCTCGTGTAAAGAAAGCTGTGCAGAGGAGGCAAAATCTTTAGTAGACCTGATAGGTGTACTGTAATCTTAGGTTGACATAGCTGGTTTTTGTTTTCCTTGTAAATATGGCTTGGCACTGCCCTAGTGTTGTTTTATTTATTAATATACATGTTACCATTATAAAATAAAAAATAAAATAAAAGATCAATGGATGTATTCTAACTTGGATTAGAAGTTGAATTGGAGGATAGAAAGAATCTTTCACTATTTTTCCTTCTTTTGAAGCGATCCGTTTTGGAAGAATTCTTTAACTGAGCTTGTACTATGTATATTCTTCACCAAAATGTTGATAGACATGGACAATAGCTTAATTGCAGTCTGGACAGGATAAGATATTTGATTTGTCGACTTGTGTCCTCTATCATTTATTTCCTCGCGTACAGATAGAATAGATTTAATGAGTAATAACACTAAGTATATGCAAAAAGTGGAATCCTTTAACACCAGGAGAGACATAAAAGACACAGTGACAAAGTTCAGAAAAATGGGAAAGATGATTTGAATGAAGAGACAAAATCTCTAGCTGGGAAAGACTCCTAATGCTCTCAGGCAATTGAACTGATTTCGACCGAGATATATCTCTCAGATGTGGAAAATTTGCAAAATCAGGGAATATATGGCCCAGAAATCTGGTTCATTGAAAGGTCTAAATAAACGGGGCTAGAATGCTGGCTGCAACATTCAACACTGAAGCCACTCAGTTACTTACTTTCAGTGTCAATTCAGTCGGAGCTGAAAATCATGAAATATCAGGAAACAGACCACTAATCTTGTTAGGATCGGGAACTCGGGTAGTGTGGAATTTAGCCAAACCAGTGTTGTGAACAACGTGAAGCGAGGAAAAGCGACAAGCCCCTTTTCGCTTAAAGCAAGAAGCGAGAAGCGAAGCGCTCGCTTTTTTGATGTGAAGCGGAATTTTTAAAAAAAATATTAAAATAAATACTGCATAGACAATGAAGAAGAAGAAGAGGAGAATGACAATAAAACAAATACTGCATAGACAACTAAGAATAAATGATATGAAAAAAATGGCAGTATAACTGAAACGAAAAATGGGCAGCATTTCGCTGCAATTTATCACTGAAACAGTGAAAGAAAATGAAGAGAAGAAGAAGAAGAGGAGAATGAGGAGAAGAAAGGGGATCACACAAGTGCTTCCCAACACTCAATTCTCTTACAAAATACTCTCAATTACTAAAGGAGGAGAAGAAACAAGAAATGAAGACTCAAGTCTTATTCGTGTGTTTACAAATGAGGAGGAACTCCTCTATTTATAACAAGAAATCATTGGCCTAATAGTGGATATTATGTCATGAAAACTTGGTCCACAAATTTTGTTATAGTGGATATTATGTCATGGCAAATGTCATGAAAACTTGGCCCCCACTTGAAAAGAAGCCAAATTAATGGCCATATTACAAATCTTATTTCCAACCTAAAACAAGATACACCAACTATTAAGCCCTGCCCCGTCCTATTAAGCCCTGCTCCGTTTAGACTCTTTTTCATTTTTTCTCTTTATGTTTTTATTTTGCAGTATGCTTTTAATTTCTTTTACCTTTTCAACTTTCTATTGAAATATTTAACATTGACATGTCAATAAAAGTTGTTTGTGCATATTGATTGAATAAATATAAATTTTTATTAATGTTATATAATTTATCAAAAACTAAATTTTTCCTTATATTAATGTTCTACTCCAAGTAAATAGCTAATTGTTTAAATCACTTCTGGAACGGTTTGTTTCCTTTAGTTATCATACTTATTCTTAAGTTAGTGAACTAATTTGACTGTAAAATTGCATGACGAAACATCATTTCCATTAATTTCCTCTAATTTTTTAAAATACAACATCAATTTATTAATTTCAATACGATAATAAATACCATCATTTTTTTCTTTTATGCAGTGTCTTAGTTTAAACCATATATTAGGATGATCAAGCGTACGCATAATCTGAAGTTCTATGTTCTTGTATCTCCTATCCTGTAAGACTTTCTTTATAGCAACAGATTCACGAGTTATACTGGACAAGGTGGGTTGCTCTGATGGTAAGCACCCTCCACTTCCAACCAAGAGGTTGTGAGTTCGAGTCACCCCAAGAGCAAGGTGGGGAGTTCTTGGAGGGAAGGATGCCGAGGGTCATTTGGAAACAGCCTCTCTACCCCAGGGTAGGGGTAAGGTCTGCGTACACACTACCCTCCCCAGACCCCACTAGTGGGATTATACTGGGTTGTTGTTGTTGTTGTTGTATTCACGAGTTATACTACCTATGTAAATTACTTGCTCCAACCAATGTATAAATTTTTATCATTATTTGCTAGGCATAAAGTAGAATCGTTAATAAACAATTTGATATTTTATAAAACTATTATATTTGCAAGTATGCTACTAGTTAACAAATGTTAGCAAGCAAACAAAACAAGTTTTTTAAAAAAGAAAACAAAACAACAAGAATTTAAGGCACCAAATCTGTTGATGACTAAAAAGAGAAGTAGGCACACACAAGTGAGTTTGAGCTAAAATCCTGCCCTGCCCCATTTACTATTTTCTGAAAATGTGTTTTTGACCCGCCCCACCCTGCCCCATTAAGACTTTACCCTGCCCTACCCCATTAAGACTTTACCCTGCCCTGCCCCGCCCCATTTGCCATCCCTAATCCATGCACTTGAAACTTGAACATTTTGTTAATATATAAATATAAAAACTGTAAGTTTTGGGACCTATAGCATTTTTAGTCTAAACCACCACCACCAACAACAACAACAACAAACGTAGTGAGACTCCCACAAATGGGTCTGGGGAGGGTAAAATGTACGCAGACCTTACCTTTGTGAAGGTAGATAGGTTATTTTCGATACTTGGCACAATAGAATATGAGAAAGAAGCAATAGCATCAAGTAGTACTTTTTTAGTCTAAACCAAATGCTTTAATTAATGGTTTTATCATTTAGCTGGCCATGAGTTACAATAATGTAAAAGGCATACAAAATAGAAGTCTTTAATATGTCAATGGTCAACTACTTTTGCTTTTTGACCGTCATCGGGACTGAAACGAGTCAAGTGAACAATTTCCATCTCTTCTATCTAAAGACTGAAGGGGAGCCTTGGCGTAACTGGTAAAGTTGCTTGCATGTGACCAGGAGGTCACGGGTTCAAGCAGTGGAAACAGCCTCTTGTAGAAATGCAGGGTAAGGCTGCGTACAATAGACCCTTGTGGTCCGGCCCTTCCCCGGACCCCGCGTATAGCGGAAGCTTAGTGCACCGGGTTGCCCTTTCTATCTAAAGACTAGAATAGGTTAAACATTTCTTAGGTCTACATATTTTTCAACCTGGTCTTTGCTAGTTTTTTTTTCTTTTCAGGACAGTGAATAGCAGTACTTTAAATTTACATTAATTTGTTGTGCCGAAACAAAATTTAAGAACAACAAAAATTCTGAACATTTCTAACATTTCAAGAGTGTTGGTATTCTCCACCTTAACGATTTTGTTTGGCTTTCATTTTCTTGTTGTATTTTTTAGACAGAGACAACATGTGATTGCTGCATTGCATAGTTCAGAATGGAATTAGATTGGAGAGAATGTCTTTATTTTTATCTTTATAAGCTTCGTAAAAGGGAACAGAACCGAACCTTCTCAAATAAAAGGGAAGGGAATGGGAGATTCCGACTTCCACAACAGTATAAGTTCAACATGCAAACTGTACTAACAAATGTAGGTTCACTAATCTTACTATATTCAAATAAAAGGGAAGGGAATGGGAGATTCCGACTTCCACAACAGTATAAGTTCAACATGCAAACTGTATCACTAAATGTAGGTTCTGCTAAAACAACATATAATCTTACTATATTCCTCCCAATGAAGTTCAAAATTTCTCATTTCCTTTGGAGCAAATTAGGAAAGGTATGGGGGTAGTGGGGTAAGTCAATTCTAATTCACCTGTGAAAAAGAAAGGGAATAAATAATGCTTCTTGCTTCCTGTAAGAGGGAAGGAAAGTTAGTGTTAGGACCTTTTCAACTACCCTGTGTTTAAAAAATTTACTAGCTTTGATATGATCTGTTGAAAATGAATACATCTCAATAAATTAATGGATGTAAACCTTGACGAAATCGTTAGTTTTGCACTTGAAAAGATGAGAAAATGAGAAGGATCTACCATAGGCATATAGATAGATGATTATCTTCAGTTGTCTAAAAAACTAGTAATAAATATTTTGTCCAACTATGGGTGCTTTTGCATATCTATTTGCTCTCAAATTCCTTGTCTTTTCCCTTATGGTAATCCCTTTTGCCACTTCACTGTCCTTCAGTTTTGATCACTTTACTTCCAATATTGATCAGAATATTACAACAACAACAACAACAACAAACCAAGTGTAATTCTACAAGTGGGGTATGGGGTGAGTAGTGTGTATGCAAACCTTACTCCTATCTTCAAGAAGGCAGAGAGACTGTTTCTGAAGACCATCGGCTTAGGAAAGGTAAAAAGAAGGGAAACAACAAGCACACCAATTAGAAAACCGAAACAAAAACACTAGGTACTACTACTGCAATCGGAAAGCCGACACGAAAATAACAAGAAGTAATTACAGGAGTCAAGAGACACGAAAATACACAAATAACACTAAATCATGTAACTAAAACTACTGTTACAGACAAGGACAACACTCGGCTACCTGTCCTAACCCTTCACCTTTATTTTCAACCTCCACACCTTCCTATCCATGTCCATGTCCTCAGTAAGCTGGAGCAACGCCATATCCTGCCTAATCACCTCTCCCCAATGCTTCTTCGACCTGCCTCTGCCCCTCTTTAGGCCCTCTAGGGCCAACCTCTCATACCTCCTCACCGGTGTATCTGTACCTCTCTTTTTCACATGCCCGAACCGTCTAAGTCTCACCTCCCACATCTTGTTCTCGACAGAGGTCATGCACACCTTGTCCCGAATAACTTCATTTCTAATTCTATCCAACCTAGTATGCCCGCACATCTATCTCAACATCATCTATTGGACATGGGAGTTCTTGATTGGCCAACACTCCGCCCCATACAACATAGTCGATTTGACCATGGTTCTGTAGAACTTACCTTTAAGTTATGATGGCACATTCTTACATATGATGATTATCCAGCAAATGGTGCAATTCAACTTACCACAAACTTGCTCAATCGTGATATAAGTTCTAGCATAGGCCGAGCCACATATTCGAAACTACTGCATCTTTGGGACAAGGCCTCTGGAAAAGTCACAGATTTCACTACTCACTTCTCCTTTAGCATCAATTCACAGGGAAGAACAAGTTATGGTGATGTCCTTGCCTTCTTCCTTGCACCTGCAGATTCAAGAATTCTTTATGACAGTGCAGGTGACAACCTTGGCCTTTCTACGATAAGTCAGCAACTGAATACATCGAAGGTATTATTTGACAGAATGTCGAGTACGACCCGATGGATGATCACGTAGGTATTATTGTATTAATATCAAGTCTATGCAATCTGTTGTTAATGTAACCTGGTTTAGTAGCATTCCAGCTGGTAAGAAAACTGATGTCTGGAGTAACTATAATTCAACATCAGAAAATCTTACTGTTGTCTTTACTGGTTTCAAAGATAATTCTACTGTCACTGTCATGCAAAGCCTATCTTACAATCTTGATCTCAGGGAATATTTGCCAGAATGGGTCACTTTTGGCTTCACAGGTGCAACAGGAGACTTCTTTGCACTAAAAAGCATCTATTCTTGGAATTTTTCTGCTTCTTTAGAAGATAATGAAAGCTACAGATCCATGGGTAGCCCTACCAAACCCCAAGCCAAAGCATGCACAAAGGCAAAACAAGTTAAGACTTGTGGTTGGATTAGTTTCTGGAGGTTGTCTTTTAGTTGCAGTATGTGTCTTGATGTTATTTGCATTTTGGAGAAAGAAAAAGGTGATAGAAGGTGAAGGTAATGATATCTTTAATGGTTCAATGACTCTTGAATTTAAAAGAAGCACAGAACCAAAAAAGTTCCGTTATATTGAGTTGGGTAGATGTACGAATAACTTTGCGCTGGAAAAAAGTCCGTGAGGGTGGATTCAGGGGTGTTTATAAAGGACATCTCAGGTTTTTTTTTTTTTTTAATAACCATGGTGTCCGGGCCAGCTTGTGTGCACCTCGACTAATTCCACGGGATACTTGCCACCTCCCACCAGCAACAGGTACCATACCAGGTAACTCTATCCACCAAGGCTTGGATATATGAGAAGAAATCACCTAGTGTTTTTTGCCTCTGCTGGAATTTGAACCTGAGACCTCATGGTTCTCACCCACTTCATTAACCACTAGGCCACACCCTTGGGTGCAAAGGACATCTCAGGGAATTGAATTCCTATATCGCTGTTAAGAGGGTTTCAAGGGAGTCAAAGCAAGGAATAAAAGAATATGCATCACAATTGAGGATCACCAGCCGGTTAAGACATAGACATCTGGTGCAACTCATTGGCTGGTGCCATGAGAAAAGAAAACTACTTGTCTATGAGTTTATGCCTAATGGGAGCTTAGATTCCTTTCTTTTCAAGGGAAAAAGCCATGTGGCATGGCCACTAAGATACAAGATTGCTCAAGGCTTGGCCTCTGGAGCTATATCCACACAAAGGATGGGAATAATATGTGCTGCATAGGGGCATAAAGTCAAGTAATGTTATGTTGGATTCCAACTTCAATGCCAAGCTTGGGGATTTGGGGTTAGCTAGACTGGTTGACCATGAAAAGGGATCCCAAACAACAGTTTTGGCTGGTACTATGGGCTACATGGCCCCCCGAATGTCACATCACTGGCAAAGCGAGCAAGGAAGCAGATGTCTATAGTTTTGGTGTTGTAGCATTAGAAATAGCTAGTGGAAGAAAACCTATTGATTCTACAGCTGAGGACCACCAAGTAAACATTGTTATTTGGGTTTAGAGACTTTATGGGATGCGAAATCTTCATGAAGCAGTTGACCCTATACTCTCATCAGAGTTCAATGAGCAGGAGATGGAGCACTTGCTAATTGTTGGCTTATGGTGTGCTCATCCGGAAAGCAATTGCAGGCCTTCTATTAGGCAAGCAATTCATGTCCTTAATTTTGAAGCTCCATTGCCCGTGCTCCCTCCAAACATGCCTCTGCCAACATATTGCTGTCCTTCACAACTTCTATATTATCAAAATGTTGTACTAATTAACTATTATATTATGTTATTTATCAAAATGCTGATAGACATGATCAGTATTTTAATTGCAGTCTGGCCAGGAGATGAAATTTGATGACATAGGAATATTCAAAAAGTGGAATCCTCTAAAACTAACTATATTTGAATACCAATCAAATAAAAACCTGCTTAATCAATTGGCTAGTACACATTGTAGAGTATCTACTCTGAAGTCTTAACATGGATATATCTGTCTCTTCCTATCTTTTGCAGCTATGTCTTGAGAATGCATAGGAACAAGGGCCAAGTCTGGAGCAAGTCTGAGGATCCAAAATAAACACTTGTAATCTTGGCCTCTCAGTTCCTGCCGTTTATTTTATTAGCTACCAAGCAAAGAGAAGAAAATCTGCCCCATTAACAGGATAGTGAGGAAAGAATAACATGTTTGCATACCAAATAGACACAATTGATTCGGTAGACAAGTGAGACAAATCAAGTACTCCACTGATATATTGTGACACTCTCCCTTTTAGTCCATCCTGAAAAATTGACATATTTTTATATTTGGAAACTATTTAACATTAATCCTTATTTTACTCTTACTGGTATCACTTGTTCGCACCCCACATGATATAAAAAACTGATTTATTTATTTCAAAGCGAAAGTAATGTTGGCACAAGTCACTTGTTCATTTATTGCTTTAGTCTCTCACCTATGCATGTACAGAGAATTTCATCGGAAGCACGTCAAGGAGAGAAAAATCTGGAGTAATAAATACCAAAATTTATGAAGGAACTGAAATCATGTTAGCAATTCACGCCATGTTAGTAAGCATACTTTTCCCAATGTTACAGTAACCTGGCCACAGTCTTGACTGAGGACAGAGATTTCTAAAAGGTGGTGGTCTCTACTTATTTGTGGGGGGTTCCTTTTTCCCACAACCAACAGAGACAAACGCACTTTCAGCATGCCAACTAAAATGAAAGGGACAGTTAAACAAGACAAAAGAAGAACTTTAGAAAAGTGAGTAAATCAGAGTCATCATTCTCACCTTTACATGATTTGCTAATTACAACAACATTTCCCACACCATGGTTTGGCAATGAAGGGACTAACCTCTTTCGTATATTTACCTTATGCACCAACTGGGACGATCTTCTCCCATTCCCTGAAGCAGCCAACGGTGATGGCCTTCTCTCGTTCCCTGAAGCAGTCATGGCACATTTTCCATATCACAGCTGACACTACTTCACCACAAGTATGCACTTGTGCAAAATCAGTGCCACACTTAGCCTTGAGCGATGCTATAGTAGAATCATCAAAGGCAAAAATTTTACTGACACGTTGTGCATCATATTAGATTTTGACTATTTCTAACCTCATAGACTGCACAATCAGCAACTTTGTGTGAAGCACATATACCAATAGCCATACCTGCACACTCAATAACAGTGACTTGAACAAGCATGGGATATAAGGCTGCTGAATGAGGCAGTAATGATCCATCTTCAACATTAGTTGGGAGAAACTTTTTGCAGACATCTTCAGGCTTTCTATGAACATCTTCCACCCAATCTAGTTATGAGCAACAGCCTCGGAAAAGGAAAGTGAGTTGTCCTTGAGCTTTTTGGAGTGGAAAAAGAGAACCCATTTGGGGAAAATAACCAATGTACAGTCTGTGAGTATGAGTGTTGGGAATCTTGGTTTTGGCTTTCTCTTTTGGGATTTTTGGATCGCCATTTCTGGATTCTTGAAATAAACTAACAAATCAATATGAAAATCTGGAAGACATTCACTTTGGTCAGTGAAGTATTTAAATATTTCATATTAGTCCCTGAAGTCTTCGCATATACATCGCATAAAAATTATGCGACTTATATTTAGGATGATTTCCCCCCCTTTTTAAAATAATTTCCCCATTCTCCATTTCTGTTTTGGACTTTTTTGTAGTTACCTATAATTTTACTTCTCAAACTTCATTTATAATTCTACTGGCTTTAGAGTACGTGCGTTGCACGTGTATTACGTGTCACTCAATTAAAAAATGTGTACAAGAAAACGATTAATATGAAATAGTAAGGTACGTTAAAGAAGACGCAACACTCATTTATTATGTTTACGTAATACTGTCGCGCCCCCGTTTTTTCTCTCGAAAAGCGGGTCTCGATGTGTGACAACTCTTTTAAAGGAGGGTCGTCACCTAACGGTTTAAGGTGTGTTGGGGTACCTATTTGCATATAACTCGGGTTTGACTAGTTTGCATCACCAGAGATCGGGTAAGGGCTCGAAATTACCTCGAAGAAGAGGTGTTAGGCACTTTTCGAGGTCCACAACGGTGGGTTCCGGCCGAACTTGAATTATATGAATTAGTCAGATAAACAAAGATAGAGAAAACAAGTAGTTTGGGAAGTTTGATTATCAAAGACTTTGAGTAAATACAAACACATGGTTCAAAGGTAGAATAAGATGGGGAATCCTAAGTTTTTTAGCCTAAAGGATCACCCCGTGCAACATAAATAACACTTCGTAACTCCCTTGAGATGGGGTATTACTCGTATTATTCAGCGGGCACAGACTATCATCTCTTGCTACCCGATTACTATCTTTAAATTATTACCTAAAGCGCACTGGTTCAATTATAAGTCGTACTTTATGCGTGTACTACTCGTCCCATACCTATGGTCCATGAGGCATTGGACCTCTATTTTGGGTAGTTTAGAGTTTAGACTTTACTTGGGCTGCTCAGAAATGTCAAAACTAGGCGGCAATTCAAAACAAATAGGGTTGCACTTAAGGACAGTTAAAGGCTCACGTTAACCTCCGAAATTAGACAACAAATGCACGCAAACAGATTTCTACATTAGGCATTAGACAGTTTCATGATTGAGGAAGATTGAAGTCATTAAGCTCTATAGACATGATTTCTATATGATCTGATCCAAATATGCAAGCAGTTTCAGATGCAGGGCGCCACTTTAGACCTATGATTTCTAAATTACCAGTTTGAGAGTATCTGATACTGCTAAGTTATTTATTGAGATTACATATTATAAGTTAATAAAACCTATATGCATGATCTCTAAGTGGTTTACACAGTAAGGGACAGTAAAAATTATTGGAAATGCTTAGAATTACTCATGCTTTCTAATAGTGGTGTGGCTAAGAAATAAACAGCGTTTGAAGAGTCTAGTATCAACACTTTAGAGCGAGTAGTAATACCCTATAGGCAGGATTTCTAAAGATTGGCGATTGAAACCGATTTTTTTTATCTTTAGCTCCTATAGGCATGTTTTCTAGGTGCAATAGCGAATTAAATAATTAAAATCCTATAGCCATGATATCTAATGAACATGGTGCAATTATTCAAATTGAGGGACAGTTATTGGCATTTATTTCCTATAGGCATGTTGTCTATCGACACATAGCAGTAGACATTGGAATAAATAAAGCACTTATGCTTTGATAGCATAGTGTGAGTGTGATTTCCCTAATGGCATGATTTCTAATAGTGTACATAGAGAGTGAACGATACATATAGCAAACACATCATCAAGTCCTATATGAATATTATCTACCCATCACATATGAATATTAAAATCTACCTCATTCCCTTTTACTAACAACCCCAATTGTTTATACAAAAATTTAATACAAGCCCAATAATAAATAACAATATTACATAACAGTGAACGGGCTTGTCGTAGGCCCAAATAAAATAACTAAATACCCAGCCTTACTGGGCCTTCAATAAAGAGTCGCATTCAATACACGATCATGGGTCCATAGAAGAGCCCATACCAATTTAATGAGCCACAATGCCAAGTGTTGCATCACTTGGAACAACCAATATAGATATACAATACATGACATGAAAATAGAGTACTGGGGACAGTTTTGGAGGTTGAAAGAATGACTAAGACTAAGCCCTAATGTGTCAGAGTTCACAAGAGTCTCAATTGGACCCCGAGTAGTGCTCACACTAGGGAGGTAGACAACAGAACCTAGATAGCCTTGGTTTTCAGCCGGCTAAGAATGAGAATTCAGAATAGCACGAGTAACAAATAAGAAGAGTGGATAGTGATAGAGGGACATAAATTAAGTACTACACCAAGTTAAGCATACAAAGCAACTAATCAAGCAGGCCAACAGGTTCAACAAGACAGTAAAACACCACATAGATAGTCTCATATTGAAAGAAATTGAGAAAGCTACAAGTTTGCAAGATATACATGAAATTAAACCGATCGAGACCGAAGAGGTTTGGATTAAGCTAAGCATGCATCTTATGGCCATACTAATCAGTATTTAGACATTGCGATAAATACTGGAAGAGGCAAGACATTAAATGAACACAAACAGACCAGAAAAAAACATATTAGCATGGGAGCAAGATCATAGTTGAGGCAGAAATAAATGTTTATCTTAACACACTAAGTGATGATAGGGATCAGGATAGCAAGGAAAACATGTTTAGATCAAACCTTAAAGCAGTGTTCTATATAGTTACACAAAGAACAGTCCACCATACACAAAACTCAACACTAAATGATTCATATGGGCAGATTTTCACAGAGTTGTAGTGGTATCCAAAGCAAGGTATGAAGAAACTCTATAACTAACAACATATAGTCACACCAGCCAGATTTAGATCAAAATAGGCACGCATTGAAACTCAAAACTGAAACATATTCAAATGCTAGAGGTACAGAACTAATTCCAAAAGAAAACAAATAACCAACATAGAAGTGCAGACCAGCTTAACACAAACCACAGACAAAGCAGTAAACTATCTTATGCATTCATCTATCATATGATGACAAAAGAGTATTGAGCATTATCATAATAGTGCAATATTAGGGATTCACAAACTAAATCATACTCATATAATTCAAACACATATAAGTATGCAAAAGAAAAGAAAGAAAATTAACATTGGATGGGTTAAAGCACTAACCAGTAGCAAAAATTATACGAACAGAAGAATAGTAAAGAGCTTAATAGCAAGAACCCCATATCTCTAATGCTTCAGAGTTCACAAGAGCCTCGAGAAGG
This sequence comes from Nicotiana otophora, assembly GCA_000715115.1. Taxonomy (NCBI): domain Eukaryota; kingdom Viridiplantae; phylum Streptophyta; class Magnoliopsida; order Solanales; family Solanaceae; genus Nicotiana; species Nicotiana otophora. The sequence goes on from AWOL01S0030612.1 coordinate 27,354, forward strand.
GCTCCGAACAGTGCTTGCACCGAAGTAGGTCGTTTAATGGCATTGGCTTTCAGCCAGCCCAGAATTTCACAGAATATTCGAGTGTAACAGAGTGAATGAGTAAGTGAAAGAGGAGAACA
>AWOL01S0030613.1:0-10034 GCA_000715115.1 Nicotiana otophora
CGGAATGACTTCAAATTTTGCACACAGGTCATAAATGACATAAAGAAGCTATTCAAATTTCCAGAATTGGATTCCGACCTCGATATCAAAACGTCAACCCCCGGGTCAAACTTTTCAAAAATTCAACTTTCGGCATTTCAAGCCTAATCCCATTACGGACCTCCAAATAATTTTCTGGACACGCTCCTAAGTCCAAAATTACCATATAGAGCAATTGGAATCATCAAAACTATATTCCGGGGTTGTTTACACATAAGTCACCATCCGGTCAACTAATTTAACTTAAACTTCCAACATGAAATTTATTCTTCTAAGCTAACTCCGAAATACCTTAAAACCAAAACCGACAATTCACACAAGTCATAATACCTCGTAGGAAGTTATTCAAGACTTCAAATAGTTGAAAGGAGCGTAAATGCTCAAAACGGGCGTTCGGGTCGTTACAATCTCCCCCACTTAAACATACATTCATCCTCGAACGTGCCAAAGTTGTTTCCAAGCCATCAAATCACTGTTCCATCTTACCACACACGTATCCGGGGGTGAACCCCTGTCACCCTATTCTATATAGGCTTGAAAACACAATACCACTGAAATCATTGATTTAACTTTGGCCCATAAACCTTGGAAATAAATTTCCAACCTTTATAATTTCTTCCAAGACATAACTCTTACATTTACACACTGTATGAGTTTGAACAAAATGTATCAAGCCATAACCATAACCACGGATATAATCAACTAATATATTACACAACTCGCATGTTCGTAGCACCATTCCCAATCACAATGACAACTCCAAAACCAACCACATACTAGTATTAAACCCATATCGAACCAAACCACGTCCCAAAAGCTTCGTACACTGTTGATAATAAACGAAACACATGAAATTTCATGACCACTTACCAGACCACCAAGTCACAGAGCTCTCTCGCCCCAATCAGAACCATAATCACTTTCTTAGCCGACTTGCAATATTACACTCCCGAATATACCGAAATCAAACCTCATAGTACCCATTCTAGGTCAAATGAGCTTATATTACTAAGCACAACTGTTCCATAGACATGACGCACCAATATAATCAGAGCCACAACTGTGATGCTATAAGCTCATTATATAAAGTAGAACCAAGACACATAAATTTAATAACAATAACCAGCTCTTCTAGAGCTCATATTAACATCACTCGCACGGACAACTCACGTGCTATAGTATCAATATCTGGACCCGCACGGACAACTAACATGCCAATAATCCGACTGGCATGGTCACAGGCCTTTAATTCAAGCATAACATACAGAAGCAATCAAATAAGTACATATGAACCATCGTAACTGATCACAACTGCAACACTCGCATGGCTATTACATCCTTCATGCACGATCATCCCACTAGGAATATTTCCATAATTCCTCCTTGCCATATAGCAATAATTTGAATAACAACAGTTTATCAACAAGGTGAGTACTGCAACTAATGAACATCCGTAAGTCAAAACACAATGTGCCTTTTTAAATGCGCACCCTTTTCAGGGATTGCCGAACACTTATAACATTCATCTAATTATCTGAATTTGACCATTCTGTCTAAAATTCATGATCTTCCTTTCAAGAATAAACTGCCTCCTTGTACATGTAAATCTGAATCCCGCACCACACACCACATCTATCATGCCATCATGTGACAAGCAAGGGAATCTCATTATCAACTATGGGTAACCAGCAAATTACATACTCGGTTATTCAGTAACTTTCATCTTTCTTCCTTCCAGGAGGAATTCATAATACACAACACGTTCCCTATACCGGTAGAATATATCCGGTTCAACCCATGGTAGAAACCTCTAAGAACATTTTGAAATCCATTTGCACATAACCAAGCTATCAGAACTAAATTCCTCTAACTCGACCAAACTACGTAGGTCACCAAAACCCAAGAATATTTCCATTAAAATATATGTGGAGTCTCACTACATCATAATTAACCCTATAAATACCACAACCGAAATACCCACTCTACAAATACCTTATTTGAGTCTAAGGCCGTTTCATTCACCTTCCTGATACCGAAATATAAAATCCATAATGATATACAAAAATACCATAAGTCTCGACACCTTACAACTTAAATCTCAGATTTTGACCATAAACAAATCCGCCAAAAATTCTTAATTGTAACATATTAATATCGAATCCATTAGAACTTTCTCAAGAGTCACCCCCTTTGTTCCAATCCACATTACACCGCCCAAATGGGCCAAAAGACATATGCCCCATTAGCATAATAAAACTCAAGGAAGTAACTCTACTTTAATACCACCTATAAAATTCATACTCATGTGCACTACATCATTCACAAATAACAACTCACTCATCCCACGATTTTCATATACTCATAAAGCGCAATATAACCCGTATCCAGAAATTTCCTTACTCGAGTCATTCTCGAACTCCACTTCTGCAAGTCATCACTGATTCTCAAGTATACTTCAGACCAAAACAAATAAAAAAAACATTTGACACATAACCATGAATTTAATTTCCAATAGCAGGCTCCCCCACTTGGCTCAAAGCCATAGATTAAAATACTTGATAACTCACAATACCCATACTTTATTACTGCCTTAATACCGCAGTTAGTTCAACAAAAATTATTCTCGAGCTCAAGACACACCAACAATAAAATACCTCAATCATTCGCTAATCTCGCATTCATTCTCTTAACACTCAAGTCAACTTTCTCAACTAGATTCAAATTCGAGTCTCATCACATACACCCTGCTGGCAGAAAAGAAACTCTCTATTCACATCATAAGGAACACAACTATATAAATTACTCCGCATGAGATAACCCACCTGCTTTGTCTCAAATTGGCATCTTGTTATACCCTTTCACAACCATAATTACTATGAAATCACTTAATCTGTCTGAGTCCAAACTCGTTAACCAGACACGGGAATTTAATTTGTCCCAAAATTTAACAACGTGAAAGATCTTTCAAAACATTCACACTCGAGATTGTACGTCACATCAAAACGAAAATAAAGCACCCAATGGCCTTCCTTTATATTTCAAGGAAACACTTCTCGTCACATTCAAATCGTCTTAACACATCCCGCAGTTATATCATACTCATCACAAAGCCATTCGACCGTTCATCGAGCTACAAATTCCACTTGTAGGGACATTACCGGACATATGATTCCAAATGTACAGGTTACAACCGAAGCTACCGAGCCTAAGCTGCGGTCTAAGCCTAGCCTCAAGTCCTCCAGACTGGCCCATCAACAAAACACAGAATACACATCTTGAACCTCGTTCATAAAATCACAAGCCAACAATGCACAACTGATACCGAGCACTCATGTGCGCATATGAATGCGTGGAAGGAATTCAAAGAGTTATGTTTCAAGCTGAATCAATTCCGCACGATAGAATACAAGAAATTGAAATTTTTCCTAAGGTTTCAGCAACATCTTGAATATAAGTACAGACGTCTCCGTACCGATCCGCAAGACTCTACTAAACCTGCTTATGACTCGTGAGACCTATGTTACCTAGAGCTCTGATAACAACTTGTCACGGCCTAAAATATCACCTGTCGTGATGGCGCCTATCGCAATATTAGGCAAACCAAAATAAACCTCCATTTCTTTTAAATTTGAAAACAAAATAATTAAATTCAGCGGAAGAAATCTCAAAATTTAAATTATATCACTCCCAAAACCCGGTGTCACTGAGTACATGAGCATCTAATTTGAAAACAATGTTTCACTAATAAAAAGCACTGCCTGAAAGTATAGAAAAATGCAATAACTGAAGGAAAGAGAGACAAGGCCAGCGGACGCCAAGCAGCTACCTTGATAGTCTCCAACTGATAGTACTCTGAAATCTAACAATCTCCGTGTCCGAAAGCACCTGGGTCTGCACACGAGGTACAGAGTGTAGTAAGAGTACAACTAACTCAATAAAGAAATGATAAGCTCTGCAGGTACAGTCCAGTAACAATAATGGTACAGAAATGTAGGCATGCTTTCAAGTTCAACAGATAAACGCAGTACAAGTGAAATAGATCAACACTGCATGATATAAGGAATATAACATCTCAGTAGCAAGACCTCCTGTAGATACTGGTCACTAATTATTCGGTCACTTGGTACAGTTTATGGCTAGTCCAGCCCCAAGATGTTCCAACCCATATATATATACACGTCGACTGACTGTCAGTCATTTAGTACCGTATAAGGCCAATCCATCCCTGGGGTAATTTATCCCCAAATAAAAATGATATGGACAAGATCCATGTCCAGGTCAATTCATTACAATATAAGTAAGTAACGCAAGTCCATGCCCTAGAAAAATCCATCCCAAACATATATATAAGCAGTAAGTAAGGCAAGTCCATGACCTGGGAAATCCATCCCAAACATATATATAAGCAGTAAGTAAGGCAAGTCCATGACCTGGGAAATCCATCCCAAACATATATATATAAGCAGTAAGTAAGGTAAGTCCAAGGCCTCGGAAATCCATCCCAAACATATATATAAGCAGTAAGTAAGGCAAGTCCATGACCTGGGAAATCCATCCCAAACATATATATATAAGCAGTAAGTAAGGTAAGTCCAAGGCCTCGGAAATCCATCCCAAACATATATATAAGCAGTAAGTAAGGCAAGTCCATGACCTGGGAAATCCATCCCAAACATATATATATAAGCAGTAAGTAAGGTAAGTCCAAGGCCTCGGAAATCCATCCCAAACATATATATAAGCAGTAAGTAAGGCAAGTCCATGACCTGGGAAATCCATCCCAAACATATATATATAAGCAGTAAGTAAGGTAAGTCCAAGGCCTCGGAAATCCATCCCAAACATATATATAAGCAGTAAGTAAGGCAAGTTTGTGCCCTGGGAAATCTATCCCAAACATATATATAAGCAGTAAGTAAGGCAATTCCATGCCCTCGGAAATCCATCCCGAATATATATAATCATCTACGCTCACTAGGGGTATACAGACTCCGCAGGCGCTCCTTCAGCCCAAGCGCTATAAGTCGACCGCGCTCACTGGGGGTGTGTGCAGACTCTCGTAGGGGCTCCTTCAGCCCAAGCGTGATATAAAGCCAATATGGCCTACTACAGGTGGGCAGTCCCGATCCGTATAATAATAAAGCCAACGAGGACTGCTGCAAGCGGGCAGCCACGATCCATTTAATATTAAAGCCAATAAGGCTTACTGCACGCGGGCATGCCTGATCTATAAAATAGTAAAGCCAATAAGGCCTACTGCAGGCGGGCAACCCCGATCCATAAAATAGTAATGCCAATAAGGCCTGCTGCAAGTGGGCAGCCCCGATCCAGAACAATAATTATGTATAAAGCCATTCTGGCCTGCTGTAGGTGGGCAACACCGATCCATTAATAATAACATGTATAAAGACAAATGGCCTGCTGCGTTACGCAGCTCAATCCCATAAATATCCTCACAATGGATAATTATTACTGAATGTGAAATGTATATTTTAGAACAATTAATTCAACAGTATCACGGCCTCATGGGTCCTACAAATTGGCACATAGCCTAAACATGATCTTTATTACTAACCTCAGCTTAATGCCTCTAACACGTGCCACATGTTACTATAATAACATGATTCTTTACTTTTACAACTTCACGGAATTTATTCAAGACACAATTTCTATGGTGCACGTCAACATGTTCATCACCTATTGTGTGAGTCACCTTCAACAATTTATATCATACCAAATTTGGGGATTCATACCCTCAGAACCAAGTATAAAAGTGTTACTTACTTCAAACCATGTAATTCATTAATCCGGTATGCCTTTACCTCATGAATTTGCCTCCAGACGCCTCAAATCTAACCACAATTAATTCGATTCAGTCAATAAAATGTATTGGAATTAATTCCACAAGAAAATGCTAGTTTTCCATCAAAATCCGAAATTTAGCTCCAAATTTGCCTGTGGGACCCACGTCTCGGAATCCGACAAAACTTACAAAATCTGACAATCCATCCAATTACAAGTTCAACCATACTAATTTCAAACAAATTCGATTCTGAATCAGTGTTCAAATCTCGAAAATTCATTTTTTATGAAATTGTAGAAATTCCTCTGATTTCTCTGAAACATCAATAAGCTAACGCCGAAAACGAATATTAATTCATGGAATATAATCACAAGGGAGTCAATAACACTTACCCCAAGTTTTGTGAAAACGTTCCTCTCCAAAGTCGCCCAATCCGAGCTCCAAAATCCGAAAATGAAGAAAGAAACCAAAACCCACTATTTTGTTTTCTGTCCAGTCATTTATTCTTCGCCATCGCGGAAAATGCTTCGCGATCGCGAAGCATTTTCCGCGATCGCGAAGAACAAAAATTTCCAGCCCAAAATTTACCTTCCGCGATCCCAAAGAAACAATGCCCAGCTCTTCCAGACATCCTCTAGTATAATAGTCATAACGTTTTGTACGAAACTCCAAATTGCAATTGGTTTAGCTTTCTGAAAACTAGACACCAAGGACTATAACTTTAAGTTGTTTCTCATATAACAATTCCTTATATATTGCGAGATATAAGCTTCCAAAGGCAGCCCTCTGCAACAGAGAATTTCCAAACTCTTCCCAGATAGCCTAGAGTGTATCAATCATAACCTTTTGTACACAACTCCAAATGACAAATAGTTTACCTTTATAAAAACTAGACACAACTTTCAATTTCGAATCATCTCCAAATTCCTTATAGATTGCGAGATATAAGCTTCCAAATGCGGGTCTGTGCAACAGAAGTTTGTTCTACGCGATCGCAAAAAGGCTTCCGCGATCGTGATTCACAGTGCCCAAACAGCAAAATTGCTCTTCGCAATCGCGACCAATTGTCCGCGATCGCGATGCATACCTCTGTGGCCAAACACCAGCAACTAAGAATGGCCTAGAAATAATCCGAAACCACCCCAAAACTCACCCGAGCCCCTCGGGACCTCAATCAAATGTACCAACAAGTCCTAAAACATCATACGAACTTAGTCGAAGCCTTGAATCACATCAAACAATGCTAAAACCACGAATCGCACCTCAATTCAAGCCTAATAAACTTTGAACTTTCAAATTCTATATCTTGTGCCGAAATACACCGAATCAATCCAGAATGACTTCAAATTTTGCACACAATTCATAAATGACATAACGAAGCTATTCAAATCACCAGAATTGGATTCCAACATCGATATCATAAAGTCAACCCCCTGGTCAAACATCCCAAAAATTCAACTTTCAGCATTTCAAGCCTAATTCCATTACGGACCTCCAAATAAATTTTCGGACACGCTCCTAAGTCCAAAATCACAATACGGAGCTATTGGAATAATCAAAACTATATTCCGGGGTCGTTTACACATAAGTCACCATCCGGTCAACTATTTCAACTTAAGCTTCCAACATGAAATTTATTCTTCCAAGCTAACTCTGAAATACCTTAAATCCAAAACCGATAATTCACACAAATCATAATAACTCGTAGGAAGCTATTCAAGACTTCAAATAGTCGAAAGGAGCGTAAATGCTCAAAACGACTGTTCATGTCGTTACAATCTCCCCCACTTAAACATATGTTCGTCCTCGAACGTGCCAAAAGTTGTTTCCAAGCCATCAAATCACTGTTCCGTCTTACCACACACGTATCCGGGGGTGAACCCCCGTCACCCTATTCCATATAGGCTTGACAATACAAAACCACTGAAATCATAGATTTAACTTTGGCCCATAAACCTTGGAAATTAATTTCCATCCTTTATAAATTCTTTCAAGACACAACTCTTACATTTACACACTGTATGAGTTTGAACAAGTTGTATCAAGCCATAACCATAACCACGGATATAATAAACTAACATATTACACAACTCGCATGCTCGTAGCACCATTCCTGATCACAATGACTACTCCAAAACCAACCACATACTAGTATTAAACCCATATCGAACCAAACCTCATCCCAAAATCTTCGTAAACTGTTGATAATAAAAGAAACACGCGAAATTTCATGACCACTTACCAGACCAACAAGTCACCGAGCTCTCTCATCCCAACCAGAACCATAATCACTTTTTGAGCCGACTTTCAATATTATACTCCCGAATATACCGAAATCAAACCTGATAGTACCCATTCTAGATCCAATGACGTTATATTACTAAACACAACTGTTCCATAGACATGACACACCAATATAACTCAGAGCCACAACTGTGATGCTATAAGCTCATTATATATAGTAGAACCAAGACACACAAATTGAATAACAATAACAATCTCTTCTAGAGCTCATATTAACATCACTCGCACGGACAACTCACGTGCTATAGTATCAATATCTGGACCCGCACGGACAACTCCCGTGCCATTAATATCAGTATATGGATCCGCACGGACAACTCACTTGCCAATAACATAATCCACCTGGCATGGTCACAGGCCTTCAATTCAAGCATAACATACGGGAGCAATCAAATAAGTACACATGAACCATCGTAACTGATCACAACTCTAGCACTCGCATAGCTATCACATCCTTCATGCATGATCATCCCACTATGAATATTCCCATAATTCCTCCGTGCCATATAGCAATAATTTGAATATCAACAGTTTATCAACCAGGTGAGTACTGCAACCAATGAACACCCGTAAGTCAAAACACAATACGCCTTTTGAAATGCGCACCTTTTTCAGGGATTACCATTACCAAGCAGTTATAACATTCATCTAATTATCTGAAATTGACCATTCTGTCTAAAATTCATGATCTTCCTTTCAAGAATAAACTGCCACCTTGTACATGTAAATCTTAATCCCGCGCCACACACCGCATTTATCATGCCATCATGTGACAAGCACGGGAATCTCATTATCAACTATGGGTAACCATCAAATTACATACTCGGTTATTCAGTAACCTTCATCTTTCTTCCTTCCAGGAGGAATTCATAATACACAACACGTTCCCTATACCGGTAGAATATATCTGGTTCAACCCATGGTAGAAACCATTAAGAACATTTAGAAATCTATTTGCACATAACCAAGCTATCAGAACTAAATTCCTCTAACTCGACCAAACCACGTAGGTCACAAAAACCCAAGAATATTGCCACAAAAACAACTGTGGAGTCTCACCACATCATAATTAACCCTATAAATACCACAACCGAAACACCCACTCTGAAAATACCTTATTTAAGTGTAAGGACGTTTTATTCACTTTCCTGATACCGAAATATAAAATCCATAATGATATACAAAAATGCCACAAGTATCGACACCATCTAACTTAAATCTCAAATTTTAGCCATAAACAAATCCGCCAACAATTCTCGATTGCTACATATTAATCTCGAATCCATTAGAACTTTCTCAAGAGTCACCCGCTTTGTTCAAATCCACATTACACCGCCCAAATGAGCCAAAAGACATGTGCCCCATTAGCATAATAACAATCAAGGAAGTAACTCTACTTTAATACCACCTATCAAATTCATACTCGGTGCGCACTACATCATTCACAAATAACAACTCACTCATCCCACGATTTTCATATACTCATTGAGCGCAATATAACCCGTATCCAGAAATTTTCTTACTCGAGTCATTCTCGAACTCCACCTCTACAAGTCATCACTGATTCCCAAGTATACTTCATAACAAAACAAACAAAAAACACATCTAACACATAACCATGAATTCAGTTGTCAATAGTAGGCTCCACCACTTGGTTCAAAGCCATTGATTAAAATACTTGATAACTCACAATACCCATACTTTATTACTGCCTTAATACCGTAGTCAGTTCAACGAAAATTATTCTCAAGCTCAAGACACACCAACCATAAAATACCCCAATCATCCGCTAATCTCGCATTCATTCTCTTAACACTCAAGTCAACTTTCTCAACCAGATTCAAATTCGAGTCTCAACACATACACCCCGCTGGCAGAAAAGAAACTC